>JACXGJ010000411.1:0-115261 GCA_016801105.1 Esox niger
TAGGATGATCCTCCCACCACCGTGCTTCATCTTAGGACGATCCTCCCACCACCGTGCTTTAAAATAGGATGCAGTACCTTGTTTAGCCAAACGTAGTGCTTGGCATTCAGTCCTAATTGTCTGATTATTATAAAGCCCTGATTGATGGAGCCGTGCAGAGATGGTTATCCTTCTGGCAGGTTCTCCCATCTGGGTTCTTAGTCACCTCCCTTACTTAGATGCGTTTTGTCGGTTACTTAGTTTGGCCAGATGTACAGCTTGATGAAGAGTCAAAGTTGTTGCATACTGCTTTTACTTCATAACAATTGAGCCCACTCCTGGGAACATGCAATGCATTAGCATTTCTTTTCTAACCTCACATATCTTTCTAAAGATATCTCAAGCATGACCAAAGGACACAGGATGCATCTGACTTCGATGTGGAGTTTGAATAATGATGTGCATGAGATATTTCATTTTTTCATTTTCAATCAATTGATGCATAATTTCTAAAAACGTGTTTTCACTTTGTCATTATGGATTATTTATTTTTGAGATTTATGGAAAAAAATGTTTAATCAATTAGAAATTTCGGTCTATAACACAACAAAATGTGGAGTGGAGAGGTGACTCCAATGACGCTGGCCTTCTAGGCAGAGTTCTAGAAGGCCAGATTCCCGGAGTCGCCTCTTCACTGTTGACAATGAGACTGGTGTTTTGTGGGTACTATTTGAATAAGCTGCCATTTGCGGACCAGTAAGGCATCTGTTTCACAAACTAGACACTTTAATGTATTTGTTCTCTTTGTCATTTGTGCATTAAGGCCTTCTCCACCTCTTTCTACTCTGAATAGAGTCCGTTCACGCTGTTCTGTAAAGGGCGTACTACATATCGTTGAATGAGTTTTTCAGTCTCTTTGCAATTTCTCTCATGGAATAGCCTTCATTTCTCAAAACAAGAATAGACAGGAGTTTCCGAAGAAAGTTTGTTTATGGCCATTTTAAGCCTGTAATCAAATCCACAAAAGCTTATGCTGAAGATACTGAACTAGTCTAAAGAAGGCCAGTTTTACTGCTTCTTTAATCAGCACAACAGCTTTCAGCTGTGCTAACATAATCGCAAAAGAGTTTTGTAATGATCAATTAGCCTTTTAAAAGGATTAACTTGGAATAAAAAACATAAACATGCCACTGGAACACAGGAGAAACGTTTTCAGTTACAATAGTCATTTGCAACATTAACAATGCCTCCACTGTATTTCTGATCAATTTTAAGTTATTATAATGGACAAAAGAATAAGGACATTTCAAGTGACCCAAAACTTTTGAACGGTAGTGTATATGCTTATATGTATATATACATATGAAAAGGAAAAACCTGAAAAGATGAGTGGACAAAGGAATGCAAATGCTTCCATACAGATGTACTGCTTGATACAATTAAGCAATTAACATCCTATAATGCTCTGTAACATGTATACAAATACTAAGCAGGCCCAGTTGAACTCAGTTTGGGTTAAAAATATAGGAGGAAAGGATATTTGAAAGAGACTTTGAAAGAATGTTTATTAAATTCTCTCTTCCAGGATGACAATGTCCCCATCCACACGGCACGAGGGGTCACTGTATGGTTTAATGAGTATGAGCCTGTCCCACGGCCTTCACAGCCGCCAGATCACAAAATGAACACCCATGGGAGGTTTTACTTTGACGTGATAGACATGGCTCTCCACCACCATCATCAGAACACCAAATGAGGGAATCTTTTGGTATGGTATTCCATTCCCCCAAGTAGAGTTCCAGAGACTCATATACTCTATGCCCGGATGCATTGAAGCTGTGCTTGGAGCACCCAACAAGCCTTGCTGTTTCAGAGATGCTCTGTCCCAGCAGTCTGGCCACAACAAATTTGGTCCTTATCAAAGTCACTCAGGTCTTTACTCCTGCCCATGTCTCCTGCATCCAATCAACTATGAGAACTGATTGTTCGCTTACCATCTAATTTACGCAGATCTTGACATGTGCTTTTGTTAGGAGACGACCAACATTATTCGCTTCACCTATAAGTGGTCATAATGTTTTGGCTCATCAGTGTATATAAATATATATACATCCTACATATACATTTTCTGGGTGTACACAGATTTAAGTTTGAAATGTGTACTCTCTTTATGCCAGTCACTTATATTCAGTCTATTACTAGCAAGAAATATCTGCAGATATTTGAGGCAGCTATCAGCACTATAGTTATCATCACCTTAGTTCCTAAGCTGTTGTTTACAGTGTAAAAACGAAAAATAATAGTTTGATGTTGTACCTGTTTGTTCTGTGTAAAGTTGCACACTTTTTTGCTTGCTGAAATCCATACTTTCTTAATACACATTCATGAAATATAACCACATTTGTGTCGTACTATCTCCTCCCTTCTAGGTTGCTGAATTTGGTGATGGAGTTTTGAGGTAGTATGAGGTGAGAGGACACATGAAGATATTAGGAAAATGTCATTGGGTACATAAAGACAATGAAATGGTTGTGGTTTATTTCATTTGAATACTAACAAATTATGGGTCACCCTTTGTCTCCAGATGTTGTCTGGAGTCAAAGGATGTTGTCTAATGTCTGGAGAATATTGTAGCAAGTTAGTACACAGGTTGTGAGTGAACTAGAAAGGCTAATGCTCCCTCAGCAATGACCAGCTGGCAGCTCCAGCCAACTGGTTCTTCCCATGGGTCAAATATTACCCCACTGTCTCCCACGGTTATATCATATTATCTGGTGGTCAGAACCGATTCTAGTACATGTGTTGTTGACGATGAGCTAAACAAGTGTAGATATTTAGTAGTCTGGCTTTTCTGAAATGCACATTGCATCGAGGTTGAATGTCACGTTTTGTCTCCTATGTTGGATAATACACTATTTAAATTATATGATGGCTGATGCATGATTTTCACAAAACATGCATACAGGAAAACACTTAAGACCACACCAATGGAATAGCCTATTTAATAAGCCTTTGTTAATGGAACTTCTGGGCTCTATGTATGTTTCATTTGATTTAGAATGGCATTCCATTTCAAGAACAGTGGTCGGGGAATAAAACCAATTCAAGTGTTGCCAAACAATACCATCTATAGTCTACCTTAGGCACATGCGGGTATTTTTACCTGGACGCATAGAGTAAAAACCGATGAGTCCAGTGAATGACTCAGTCTGCGCCGACATCATGACACGACAGCCAGCTACAGAGGCCAAGAATGTTCCTATGTGAGCTAAACGCACAGTATTGGCTAGTGTAAAGTTTATACTAACATGTTTTGTGTCCTATAACCTGTAACACACACAATAAACGGCATCTGCACATTCAATTCACTGCCTGTTTATTTCCATTTAGATAGAAAAGCCAAAGGGACAGTAAATGAACCGGTCACAGCAGACAGTGCGCCCAAGAACAGTCTGGATAAATTAAGCTAGACAACGATAGCATACCTTTTGCCTTCGCTTTTGCCGGATCACTCCCATGCGTACACCGCCACAAGCGGAAATGTCGCTACCAGATGTGTCCAGCTGAAGGAGCGTTCCCTTTGATATGTTGAGTAAAATCGGCGACTTTATGATTACGTTTCCTTGTAGTTCGGCTGAAAATGTTGCGTTTCTGTCGGTAGCATGACTGGTTGGGGCGGAGGGTGCTGGCCGGGACCAAAATTCCACACACAAGTGCAACGACTTGCCACGAGCGAGCGTGCATGACGTAACTGCGTAGCTGTTTTTCCAGCACAAGTTGATAGAAAAAAATCTCTCCAGTAGTTTATGTTGTAACTACACATTTGTTACACTATAACGACACGTATCGACAGGCCCAAGCGCTGAAGATTCAAAGTAGCTATCAAACGAAAATACTGACAAAAGGAAAACATTTTTATTTAATTTTTTTGTATAAATATTGTCATATTATTCAGGGGTATATATATAAAATTCCAGTAAAGTAATGAAATTCAAGAGAATATAGGTCATTCACAGCATGCCGGATCTGATGTGGAAACCATCACTCACACATTCGCACAGTACGGAGTACAAATTAAAAGGATACAAATAAAATATGCAGGTGGCAGCCACCATTTTTTTGTCTACATACGTACTTCCACATATGGAATGTCACAATTCTTCTTACGAGGTACCGGTACAGAATATCCCTTCTTTTACATAATAAAATTATGTACAGCTCCTCGGTTGGCCGGCGCCATGTCTTGGTTTGACCCACAGGAAGAGAAAGGTGAATGATGATGGGAGTACTTTTCTGTGTATCTGATAGGACAAGACGTCTCTAAACACTTAAAAACGAACTGTGATGACATAATGATAGAGCCTAGAGTAATCCTGATTATATTGATGGTCGAGAAGTTAAGATGTAAAAATTTGCTAACCTCACCATTACTGACAACAGGGAAGGTTGTCATAATTTAGGGGGTATGTTCTTTGTGCCTTCGTCATTTCAATAATCCCTTCCACAATAGATTTTCCATAGTCATTCTGGCAAACATGAATTGTTCAGGAAAATATTTGACTCTCACACAATGAGAGTGTTCCCAAAATGACACAAAACCATATTCACCATTTAGTAACGGATAACTATAAGGAATTACAAAACCAAAAATTTGCAAAAATGGATCCAACAAGTTTGGCAAAGTAATAGCATGCAGAAATATGTAATACATTCTTTTAAATATATTTTAAATACTAAGTCCAGTTGGACATTATTGTCAACACGCATGACTTCATCAAGCGAGGGTACTGGATACACAGTAATTTCATTTCAAAAGGGGAAAACAAACATTTATGAAATAAAAGGTGACATTCTGTACTTTTGCTCTCAAATCCAAAATGGTGGAGTTCAGTGACAAACAGAAATCTGTAACAACATTGCCAAATACATAAGGGAGTGTACACAGACAAATGATAAATAATCAGATATAAAAGGCAATACACATCTTTGAAATATATTGGAATGTTTGTACAAGTGATTGTTCTAAAATAGTTTACATATCATAAAGACTTATCCTCCTAAAACTATGGTTTTCTCAATGTAAAATGAAAGATAAATGGCTACTTGAACACAAAGGCAACAGCAGCTTATGAACTGCATTCCTTTTGCTGATTTGGCTCAAACAAGTGTTGAATACATAGTTACTGTCAAAGTAAACAACATGGAATATACGTTCTCCACCTTCGGTAATGTTAACATGAAGTGTAACATCACTGGAAACAATAAGGGGGAACATGACACTATTGGTCCATATCAGTCTACATATTGCCCATGTGTAAACCTTTCTAGAAGGTCAAAATAGGCTATGAAATGGGTGCTTTGGCTCAGTATGGAGCAGTAAAACAGAATAATGTAGGTCCTTCTCTTCTGGATGATGAAGTGTCTCAAGGCACTTGCTGAGTAAAGAACATCCTTAAATTTAACTTGCGGATAGAATTCTGTCACACTGGATTTAGTCATAACAAATTACATCTTCAGAGTTGTCATCTATAAAAAAACGCAACAAGAATACACATACAATGCAAGCTCCTACACACACACACACACACACACACACACACACACGCACACACACACACACACGATTGCACTTTGGTATTTTGGAACTACTAGATACAGTAGTTACTCCACTGTCACAGATTTGGCTAGGTTCCTAGGGCAGTCCACCTGAGATAGAAGACAGAAAGAAAAATGAAAAATACCATTGGTATAGGACAGACTGACTGCTTTTTGTTGTAACAGGGAAGAACTTAAATGGATGTTGGGGCTGGGTGACTTACATCGTATCCTCGGAGCACAGCCAAGTGGAAGGACATGAGCTGGAGAGGAATGACACTAATGATGCCTTGAAGGCAGTCCACTGTTTGCGGCAACTCAATTGTCTTATAAGCATTCTTCATGATCTCAGGGTCATCCTGGCAACAAAGGATAATGGGCCGACCCTAAGGACAAACAAATAACAAACAACGAGTTGAATGTTTAACCATTCTGTCCATTTGCTTCATACTTAATAATAGGGGTACTATAAGACCATATGCCTGAGTCATTGCTCAGTTAGAACCCTGCACTTCCAAAGCATGACGGTATGTCGCTTTGGATAAAAGTGCTAAATGGTGTACGTCAGGTTCCGAAATTAATACCTGCCAAGCGCCAAATACAGCTAGATTTAATGCATGGCGAGTAAATCTCAGAAGGCTATCCACCACACTGGTGGGTAAATGTTTTTACCCAAAGTTTCCCTCTTATTGTAATCAGAGCGGCGGAGAGCTCCTTACCGATGTGACAGCCACTTGCCGAAAGTTCAACTTAAACATGCTTATGCACAGACACAGACAGTTATTCTCTCAGACCTCTATGGAGCCAAATTGAGCTCAAAAGTATTGACCGTAAGAATAGAAAAACATAACAGGAATATTTTCTGAAAATAAAAAAAGCAAGGTAAACTAAAAAAATTCATCGTAAGAAAAAACTAAATTTAATCGTATGAAAAAAATATTCAAACGTGGTAAGAGTGTATGCTAAAATCATTAAATGGATTTTCACATCCGATCTTAAAATGTCTTCGTTCAATCACGCTTTTTCACGTTCGCTTCTTCTTGCGATTACAATTTCTTTCCACCTTTGTTCGAGTCATCTTTTCTCAAAACCACATTTTGAGCCTCTATTGGCATGGAGGCAGGGCTTTATTTGGGCATCAAATTCACAATATTAGCTTTTCCATGAACTGCTTTCCCAAAGCAACCTGTGGAAAGAGGTTTAAGAATTGTATAAACTAAGCAAAATGTGTACATTCAAAAAGAATAATAAACTGTTATTGCCAGGCTGCATCGTCACTGTTGCCATGGTCACAGACAGAGATATTAATGAAAGTTTAATGTGTTGTCAAATAATGTTAAGTTGACAAGGAAGAGAGACGGGTGTAAAGGGATGGTGTTATTGCAATACATAAAAATCATGTATGTAGCATCACATAGAAAAATGACATTTTGTGAGAATTGTAGGTTTGGAGATGGAGTTTCAAGAGGCTGGCTACAGTATGATGCTGAGGCTGTGGTGACAAGTTGTGGTCAGTATGCTAAAGATAACAGAAACAACTCATTTATCATCAGAAAGGAAAGGTTTATATTTAACATAATACCTTAGTATCTCAATCAATTGTACTGAAATTAAAGTATTCGACCCTTCTGCAAAACATGAATTAGTACTTGGTGGCAAAACCCTTGGTCAAATGTTTCTTGTAGTTGGCCACCAGGTTGGCACACATATGGTCCCAGCTGCCCTGAGAGCATTGACAAGATACTCTCATGTAGTTCTGGGCTGATTCCTCACCGTTCTCATGATCATTGCAATGCCACAAGGTGAGATCTTGCATGGAGCCCCAGACCGATGGAGATTGACTGTTCTTTTGTGTTATCATGCGATGGTCTTATAACCAATCTTGGTCTTGTCCCTGATATCCTAAGACAGCTCTTTGGTCTTGGCCATTGTGGAGAGTTTGGAATCTGATTGATTGATTGCTTCGGTGGACAGTTGCCTTTATACAGGTAACAAAATGAGATTAGGAGCACTCCCTTTAAGTGTGCTCCTAATCTCACATCGTTACCTGTATAAAAGATACCTGGGAGACAGAAATCTTTCTGATTGAGAGGGGATCAAATACTTATTTCCATCAGTAAAATGCAAATGAATTTATAAAATGTGTGTTTTTCTGGATATTTTTGTTGTTATTCTGTCTCTCACTGTTGAAATAAACCTACCATTAAAATTATAGAAATATCATTTTTTTGTCAGTGGGCAAATTTACAAAATCAGCATGGGATCAAATACTTTTTCCCTCTCTGTTGTGACACAAAAAGGCAATTTATTGTTTTGTCTAGTAATAAATATGCTTGTCTTGTGGATCTTTCATCAGTCAGTCCCCTTGGCAGGTGCTAAAAAGTACATTTCGGACACTGGTACACATATCAATAGGTGTTTGGTTAAACGCGTGTGGTGGGGGAGGGGCCGACCTGGCGTGCTGTGACCTGCTGCAGAGCATTGTGACACTTGGTGTAGCAGGCATCTCTCATGATGATCATGATGACCGGCATGTGTTTGTCGATCAGAGCCAGGGGGCCATGCTTCAGCTCCCCGGCCAGGATGCCCTCTGAGTGCATGTACGTGATCTCCTTGATTTTCTGAAACAACCAAAACCAAATCATAGTAAGGATCGATCACAAAGTCGATTGGATGCAGAGGTCAGCAGAGGTCCAAAATGGCAAAGCCACCAGTCTACCCTGCATGAAGCAGTAGTGCTCACCAGAGCCCCCTCCAAACAGGTGGCGTAATTGTAGCCGCGGCCCATAACCAGGAGTGACCTTTGCTGGTAAAGCTCGTCAGCAATGCATCGGATCTTGTCGTCCAGCATCAGAACCTCTTTGATCAAGCCTGAGAGGAAAATAATAGTGGACGTTATTCAGATATCTTTTCCAATGAGTGGTCTTCTGCCCATTGGCGTCAGACCTTTCTGCATCAGATCTTTTCCAGTGCTAATCTGACCGGCCAATAGGTGAACTGGGCTGCTTCAGTAAAACCAAACTTAGAGAGACTTACCTGGCAGCATCCTTAGGCCGTTAATGATCTCCAATCGCCTCTTCTGCAGGGAGATCCGGTCTTCGCTCATCATCAGACCGAACATGGTAAGGGCCACAAACTGGCTGGTGTACGCCTGGAAAACAATTTTCAGGCAGACAGCGATGACTCAGAATGGAACACTATGAGGAACTGAGTGTACCATTCCCATCCAATCCTTGTCATCATATCATTATACTAACAGAGTGACGAAAAACATCATGGCACCAATGCTAACATGAACTGAGACTATCCTGTGAAGACAGAGCAGGTAAATGTGATCCGTTTGGTTGAGGGTGGCGTACCTTGGTGCTGGCCACGCCGATCTCAGGCCCGGCGTTGATGTGAACACCGCAGTCCGTCTCACGCGAGATGGAACTGCCCACTGTGTTTGTGACCCCCACAGTCAGAGCCCCACGGCCCTGACAGTAGCGCAGTGCCATTAGGGTGTCTGCCGTCTCACCTGGAAGGTACAGGGGCAGATAGGAACATCAAGAAGCATAAGGCTCCAAGCCTAAACACTACTTTTGACTACCATTCTATTTAGGATACACAGTCCAGAGTAACCCGCGTAAATGTAATAATCTTCTACCGTGTCACATATAAGCAATCAGTTGCAGCACTGTCTTCAAATAATGTGCAGCTATACATACCAGACTGACTGATAAGAAAGCAGACATCGTCTCTGAAGACAGGGGTGATGCGGTCCAGGAAGTCCGAGGCCAGCTCCACCATAACTGGAAGTTCGGTCAGCTCCTCCAGAATCTGTCTGGTCTAAAAACACCAGGGAATGGGATTGATTCATTTACCATAGATAACATCCATCACTCTATCACTCAATATTCATCTGCCAGAAACCAACTGTTAAGCCTGGGGTGGGGACTTTTGTGAGTCACTTGTCTTGTTTAATTAATGTGTGGTAAATTATTACATTGTAAATGAATCCATTACTTAATCCTTTATGCAGTCTACAGCCAAACGTCAATTATTTGCTTCCCTGACCCCTGTTCAATACTCACTGCCACTCCAGCATGAAAACTGGTCCCACAGCCAATCAGAATGAGGCGTCTGCAGCGCCTGATCTCCTTCAGATGGTCTTTCAGTCCGCCCAGGACCACTATGGAAAAAAAGGACATCAGACACACATACAAAACAATGCATTTCAGATATTCAGCTACTGCATTTCTCTACTGAACCAGGAAGTCAGTTAGATCAGCGAAGACAAGTACAATTGACAACCTGTTACCTTTCAAAGCTAACAAAGGGTGTTGCTGGAGTTCAATAAGACTTAAGACAATTTATTGTATTAAGATTCAATTGTCCTATAACCAAATCAAGGGTACCGCTCAACAGAGAATTTGTGAACACCACTTCAATATGTCCTGTACATTTTTACCCAGGCTTGTTCATGATTTTTTTTTTAATGATTGATGTCATCTAGTACAGCAGTTCTCAGCAGGAGTCTACACCCCCAAAGGGCCCTCGGAGAGCTGCCGATGGGGGTTTGAGATAACAAGAGAAGAAAATGGCATAGAAATACTGACATACAGCTGTGCTCATAAGTTTGCATACCCTGTCAGAAATTGGGAAATATTGGCATTGTTCTTGAAAATCTGTCTGATCATGCAAAAAACGGTCTATTATATAAGGATAGTGATCATGTGAAGCCCATGATTGTTTGGTCTTGTTACAGACACACAACATGGTTCTTGCACCAAGTCAAATTCTAAGACACCAACAAGTATAATTTAAGACCCCAAAAAGGTCTAATTATCATTCATAGAAAATAGACTATTTATTGAGTACTACATTAGTACACCCCAAACTCTCCTCAAGACTTGGCGTAGCTCTGCTGCTCTCTTCTCAATTTCATGGTCTAGATCCACCAAATCGCACCTTGCCTCGTACTCGTTTCCTGCTGGCGCCAACCACCGCCAACCACGCACATTTTTTGCCTACCATGCCACTGTGTGTGACAATCTCTATCGACCTTAAACGCACCATATGCACATTTAATACATAGAGCAAATGTAAGACAATTATGACCGTAAACCCCAATCACTTATTAAGAAGTGGAAAATTCGGGGATCTCTTATTACAAAGCCATGGTCAGGTAGACCAAGATAGTTCAGCCAAAACTGCTTGAATAATTGTTCAGGTAACCTCAAGAGAAATACAGGCTTCTCTGGAAAAAGACGGTGTTGTTGTTTCAAGGAGCACAATACAATATTAGAAAGAAAATTTGCTGCATGGTTGAGTTGCCAGAAAGCCTTTACTGCACCAATGCCACAAAAAATCCTGGCTACCATATGCCAAACACCTTAACATGCCTCACAGCTTCTGGCACAATGTAATTTGGAGCAATGAGACCAAAATAGAGCTTTATGGTCACAACCATAAAGCGCTATGTTTGGAGAGGGCTCAACAAGGCCTATTGTAAACAGAATACCATGCCCACTGTGAAGCATGGTGGTGGATCACTGATGCTTTGGGAGTGTGTGAGCTGAGGGAATCTTGTGCAAATTGATGGCAGCATGTTATCAGAAATAACTGGCAGACAATAAGCATTCTTCTGCACGAAAGCTGTGCATGGGACACAATTGGACTTTCCAGCACGACAATGACCCTAAGCACAGGGCCAGGTTGACCCTACAGTGATTACAGCAGAATATGGGCAAGTTTCTAGAGTGGCCATTACAATCTCCTGAACTTAATATAATTGAGCCACTGTGGGGAGATCACAAACATGCGGTTCATGCAAGACGACCAAAGACTTGGCATGGCCTGTAGGCATTTTTCCAAAACAAACGGGAAGCTATACCACCTGCAAGAATTCGGGGCCTCATAGACCGCTATTACAAAAGACTGCCCGCTGTCATTAATGCTAAAAGGGGCAATACACAGTATTAAGAACTAAGGGTTTGCAGACTTTTAAACAGGGGTCAGTTCATTTATTTTTTTGTTGCCATGTTTTGTTTTATGATTGTGCCATTCTGTTATGACCTACAGTTGAATGTGAATCCCACAAGAAATAAAATACATTTTGCATGCTCACTCATGATTTTTCTCCAAATGGTACATATATTACCAATTCTCCAAGGGTATGCAAACGTTTGAGTACAACTGCAGCTATTTCAGAAAAAAATAATACATAGTAAAATGCACTGTCTCGTAAATGCACTAAAATCCCTGAGCAATTCTCAAATTACTGAATTACAAATTGTACACCAACACTTTGTCAGGTTAAATATACACCAATCATAACATTATGACCACTGTCAGGTAAAGTGAATAACACTGATAATCTCGTTAGTCGGTGGGATAAATTAGACAGCAAGTGAACATTCTGTCCTCAAAGTTGATGGGTTAGAAGTATGGGCAAGCATAAAGATCTGAGCAATGTTCACAAGGGCCAAATTGTGATGCCTAGATGACTGGGTCAGAGCGTCTCCAAAACTACAGCCCTTGTCGGGTGTTCCCAGACTGCAGTGATCAGTACCTATCAAAAGTGGTCTAAGGAAGGAAAAGTGCATCACTGATGCACGAGTGGCCTGTGTGGTCTGATCCAACAGATGAGCTACTTGAGCTCAAATTGCTATTAAGGTTAAAGCTGGTACTGAAAGTTGCTAGAACACACAGTGCATCATAATTTGTTGTGTATGGGGCTGCGTAGCTGGAGACCAGTCAGGGTGTCCATGCATGTGGATGTTACTTTGACATGCAAAAATGGTTCAGGAATGGTTTGAGGAAGACAACAGCAAGTTCAAGGTGTTGACTTTGCCTCCAAATTCCCCAGATCTCAATCCAATCAAGCATCTGTGGGATGCACTGGACAAACATGTCCCATCCATGTTGGCCCCACCTCGCAACTCACGTGATTCAAAGGATCTGCTGCTAATGGCTTGGTGCCAGATACTACAGCACACCTTCAGAGGTCTAGTGGAGTCCATGCCTCGAAGTCAGAGCTGTTTGGCAGCAAAGGAGGGACCAACACATTATTAGCAGGTGGTCATAATGTTATGGCTGACCAGTGTATAAGGGTGAATTATCCCCCCAAGCTTTAGTTTTTTATAGGGACTACAGCAGGTCCCTTTTTTTGTTCCATACATTCTTCCTTCAAGTTTCTCAGCTGATGAGAAGCATCCTCCTCACAGCATGGCACCACCATACTTCACTGTAGGGATGATTCGTCTTGAGGCATGAGCAGTGTTTGGTTTGCACCACACATGGAGCTTTGAGTGGGGCCAGAAAGCTCTATCTTAGTCTGATTTGACCTGCATCCACCAGTCTCATATGTTTCTGACAAACTCCAGATGTGATTAAAAATTTTACTTTTTGGGAAACATCTTCTATCTTGCCATCCACCCATACAAGACAGTTTTATGTTGAACACTTGATATAGTTAACTGGTGCACCAATACTTCACTCCAAGCCACTGAACTCTTTAGCTCCTTCCAAGTGATTGTCACCCTATAAGTGACACGTGCACAGGCAAGGCTCAATCTGTGCAGAGCATATGTGCCTTTGTTATCTAGTGCCCTTTGCAGTAGATAACATGAATAAGACACCAGAAAACGGCATGCTGTCATTTGCTTTTATAATGTCTTTACACAAAATGCTAGAGTCAAAGCAGCCACGACTTTTTATGTTAGAAGAGGTTGTTTCTATGTGGTTTGGTGATATGAAGTTGGAAATGTCCTTGCTGTTTGAAAGTGATAGTGAGGTCATTGTGAGTAACAAATACACTGTGGATATATTTTTGGTGTTGTCCATATTTGATGATGCGAAATGTTAGTAATATCTTTTAGATGGCAATGGTAACCCTGTCGTGGTAACTTGATAGGTAAGGGCATCAGCTTTCCTGGTTGCTTTCTCAGTCTTGTAATTGAAAATGTTGCAGCATTTAGCTGTATAGTCGGCTAACTAAAAAGCATGAATGTCTTATCGTGTTTCTTCAGATTTCATTCATATATGCAAACTGCAATCGCTAACTAGACATCTAATTGTCTGGTTCAGTTCGTATTTCATACTACAGAAAAATTGTCTGGCTGCAAATGTTTGGCTTGTGATGCGATGAGCTGTCATTTTCACCAGCTAGCGAAGATAGGAGCCAGTAATGTGTTTTGCTGACGACGTCATCACTTCATCATGATAATGTCCTGCATCTGCTGAGACATACTTTCAATGTTTTGAGGTGTGTGCCTTATACCTTATGATCACTTTATTTGTGCCTACCTCGAATTATTGCTTGCTCAATCTTGCCCAAAACAAGTTGTGTTTCGTTATGGAAATGTATGTTTGTTCTAATATCAGAAGTGTGTTCATATGCTCTGGTTTCTAATAAAACATTTGAGATTTGTTTCAGTTACATTTTAGAAATTCAGCTAAAGTAACATTTTGGGGAAAAAGATAAATTATAACAATATGGCAATTTTAGGATAACAAATGTGAATACTGAGATACAGTACAAACTATTACTTCAGCCCTGTATTCCTTGGGCTTGGCTATTGTATGAACATTGTGGCTTGAGCCTTTCTCGTGGCCTACCTGTATTGGTGTCAAAACAGATCCTTCCTCTCATGGTGTTGAAGACTGACTCCGGTTGCTCAAAGATCTCCTTCTGCATGAAGGCCTTAAAGTTACCTGCGAGTAAACAGACATATATCAACATAAACCCAAGTTAAATACCCATGGCTGATGAAAAACACGGAGTAGAATTTGGCACCAGGCAAAAACCTTAACAAAAACAAAACTCCTCTTAGCCTGGCCTTATCTGGGTGGTTATCAGGGTGCCACTTCCATTTCCTGAGGACTCCTGACCTTTCATGATTTGCTGTAGCTCCATCTGTAGTGTCTGGATGGCTCGGACAGGGTCCTCCCCGGCACACCGGCTCATCCGGTGCAGAGACAGCTTGCCCTCGGCCACCGCCGCTATATCATCATCCTGTAGGTAGATCACTTTGTTGGTGTGTTCGATGATGGCACTGAAGACAGAAATAGGATTTATTCTGATCATTTTCCAAAGTAGTATGTAAAGAATAGCAATCAGTTGCAAATAAATAAACGAAAACCCATGTTATTTCTGAATCGTGTCATGAACACTGGATGGCGAGGCTGAAAGAGACTCGGGAGTCAAGAGAGAAGGAAAACAGCCAGGATATGGGGTTTTAATGAAAGGCCCTCCAGTGCCCTGCAGCCGTGTGATGCATCTGTTCAATGTGCTTCTCCTTGTTACAGTATGTAATGACAGTTTACCTCCAGTAGATGGGAAACTAGGACACGCTCACTGTTTCACTCTCCAAGCCAAAATATCTACATCTGGGGGTGTGTTTTCTTTTTTACAGGAGTATTCTCTTACCTTGCATCAGAGGCAAAGTAGAACTCCACTGCCTTCCGGTCACTGACCGAGTGCAGGGCTACGGTACTGTCCACCCTGTTCCTGAAATTCCTCTGCTGAACACCCTCCAAAATGTGAGCTAGAAAGTAGATGCCAGGATCCATGTCAAATTGCAATTCCTTGATTACTTATGTCCTTTCTCCTTGCAAGCATGCATGGAAAAAACTACTTATATAAGAACACATTACTGAACCACATGAAATGTCACTGATACATTCCTCAAATTCAGACATTACATAGGGTACTCCTCCCCTATATATGAAAAATTCCTAACAATTTGTTTCGTATAAACCGATACAGTGATTTTTGTATTTAAAGTAGTTAAACTGCCAACAATCTGCATTTCCAAAGATATTAAAAAGGTCTAACATTTTTCTGCCCTCCAAGTGAAGTCCCATTCAGGTTCAGGAGAGACAAAAACCAAGGTGTCCAACAATGCACATCTCATGTCTTTCTGCTTCTTATAAACACAGTTTGCTCAAACTGGCAGTACTTGATGGCACACATGCATCTCAGGTAACTTGCTTAATTCCTTTTCCCCCCCTTAGCTTTTGATATGATACAAGTATTTTAGTTACCAGCCAACAACCACAACTGACCTTGAAGGCACCCTACCAAAAGAGTCGCTAGTGAGACAAGACAATGTTGGTATGCCACAACCAGGATACAAACCCCTGGCCACAATGGCTCTGACCACTCGGAGGCTCCACAATTCTTTAAACAGTACTAAAAGTCTCTGTTTTTTCTGGGCCAAAATGTGTCTGCCGACAGCTGTTCTAGCTTAGAGAAGAACACAAAGATAAAGTTTAACTTGAAGGCACAGGGAGACTTACCAGTACTGTTGTATTGAATGGGGATCTGTTCTGTAGACAGCTCATATTTGCTCCTCACGCCAATCAGCAGAGGACTTCCTCTCCTAAAACAGTTAGACAGTGACAGAGGAAAATATTTGAATTCATTCTCCTCACATTCTCTTTCGCCTCTCAAAGCCTGTTGGAGGATAAGGCCCAAGGGGTTTTGAGGGGTTCTCTGGTTTTGAAAAGCACAGTGGCAAGCTAATGAGATTGTCCCTGAGAGTGAGTTAATGTGAAAGAGAGAAAAAAAACAGGTGAAACTAAATGTTTAGGCTCGAATCAAACCACTGTCTTAGACAAATTCTCTCAGAGCAGGGAAAGGCAGGCACAAACAAACCACCTAGTTTCTCCCACATTGCAGACCACATACCTCTACCCGGGCCAAGAGCTTCACACACACATACACATAACACCACAGAAATTACTTAGCCTGGTATTACACAATCACTTGCTTTGTGCCTGATAATAACCTGAAATCTGGTATGGTGAACTGCTATGGTAAACTGGTCATTATTACTAAGGGTTTTAAATACAGAGAGCAAAAGTTAAAGGATCTAACACTTTCCTGCCACTAGAAAAAGATCAAATGACAATATCATGAAGGAGGGCATTGTTGAATGCAGGGGGTGAGCAACTACAAACACAGGATGCTTGCTGTAGGACGTAATTGTAACCATTCTTTCCCCCGGGAAGTAGCTATGCTGACAGGACTCAGTGAACCATATACCTCGCGGGGTTGGGAAGCACCACACATGGGAGTCATTATGAAGTGGTCAGTTTTCAGAATGCCCTGATCCTGAACCAAACGGCGAACAGTTATGCTCATCTCGTATCAAATGTTGCTTATACTGGTACTTATACTTATACTGGTACATTATCATTGTTCTGTCTACCAGGATATTATACGGATGAAGACTACCAACACTAGAAAAGGTTTCTTCAATCATTGTGATTTCACATACCAGGCGGATAGCTTTTAACCTAACAATACAAATATTTCCCATTCCAGGAGACTCTATTCAAAGTCACTTAAAGTAATGCATGCATTTCATGTATGGATGGCCCTGGGAATCAAACATGCAATCTCTGCATTGCAAGAAACATATTCTATCAACTGAGCCATACTGAGCCATCATCAGAATGTTGTATTACAGTGGATATCTGGTGAACTAACATTTTACAAAACCCAAATGGACTTCAAAATTCAGGCATTTTCACTTGAAATTCTGGAAAGAAATGGTGTGCTTAGTGAGAATTCTACAGAACATTAATGTGACCCTTGAGATCAAGCAAAGGGTTAGAGGTCAAGCTGAGGCTTGGGGTAAATCCTTAACGGGTGGCAAAGTGTGTTATTATAGGCAGGGTGTGAGATATGGGTGAGAGAGGGACGCTACTGACCTTGTAGCAACAGCTTCCCCTGGAAAGTGCACACTTTTAAAAACCAGAGCAAAAGCCCCTTCCTAGGATAGAGAAGAAAATATTTTCAGTGTAACAAGATGGTGGTTTAAAAAAAAAGATATATGTAAATAAAAACTATTTAATTGTGACATACATCAAATGTACAACTCTCAGCAGCAGCAGCATGGTTGAGATAAGACAGATATAGCAAAATAACTGCAAAATCCTATATCAATTCAGAAACAATCTTAAGAATCTTGAAACTTCTTTTTTAATTGAACCAACATATAGAAATTATGATTGTATATGTAGTTTCCAAGAAAGGATTTGATTTCCTGTGCTTTATCTCCTAACGTTTCCATTGTAGTGCTGCGGTGACCGTGTTGTTAAGGTATGCTCTCGTGTTGGCCCCAGCGTCGCTTCACCATAAGGGTTTTATGCATTTTCATATTTTTATTAATCTACACATCAAAACAATTCCTCTATTATCGTCAAATATAATCATACATTACAAATACATAACTAATAATCTTAAAATTGCATCCAGGGGCTTCTGTATATAAAGCAATTGTGTAATTAAAGCTGTGAGTTAGTTTGGATTTATCTACCAACTTTTCACACTTACATTCCTTACAAAACAGTTCAAGTTAAAAACAAGTTCCTGATGCTACATCAATAATACTACCCAGATTGTTAGTTTATATGACTCTTTTAAACTGCTGCTTGTGTACAGTGTTATGTATATTGTCTCTTAATTGTATTATTATTTTCCTGTCTGGCTATATTTTTGCTTATATATACACACTTCTTCTTAACTCTCATTACGTAGTTGTTGGGTGCCATAAAATTTTAAATTCCTGTGCAGGATGACGCTTAAGTCAAGTCATGGCACACATTTTCAATTGGATTTATCCTGAGGCTGGCCAGGCCACTCAAAGTTATCTACCTTTTGTTGTTGTGGACAATGAAAAACATCCCCAGTAACATGATGCTGCCAATAACATGCTTCCCAGTAGAGATAGGTGAATTTAGGCCAAAATGCTGAATTTTCATTTTAGTAGACCACACAGGGCTACAGAATGTTTTTTTACATACTTCAAAAAAGATTCAAAATGAGCTTTCTTGAGTAATGGCTTCCTTCTTGCCACCTTACCATACAGGCCAGATTTGTGGTGAGCTTACCATATGGTTGTCACATGACCACAGTCTTAGCAATAAATGTTTTTAACTTTCAAACTTGTCACTGGCCCCTGGGTAGCCTTCTGATCAGTCTCCTACTTGCTTGGTCATGCAGTTCAAAATGATGCCCTGATTTAAGGTGATGGTGGTGTCATCCACTCCCCACATTTTAAATATCTTGTTGTTCCAAATGATATCCAAGGCCAAATCCTTGGTTTGAAAATATTACAAAATATGTATGTACACATTTCACAAGTATTTAGAAAAACTATGAAAGAGAAATAATCTACTTAGGAAGAGGCCTATATTGGTAAAATGAAAACAAAAGTGATCATTGATAACACAGACAGACATGATTACACTGATATAACTATTCACAAAAAAGTGTTTCAACTTCGTAATAGCTGGCACCCATTTCAAAAAAATTATTTAAACAGACATCCGTTAAACCGATAAAAGACAAAAATGATTGGAAATGATGTAAAGTGAGCTTGTAGTGAGCCCTCCTCCTTCCCTATAAATCCTTGTATCCCCTGTCTGAACCCAGAGGCCCAGTAAGGTGGGAGACATTGGTTGAGCAGGAGGAAATACGAACTCTCTGTAAAAGCTCTGCTCTCTAGCCCACAGATACTTGTTGATGGGCAAACAGAGACTTAAAAAAATAAACAGTTATGCAAATACACTAGTTGGCACACATTTACCACCTCAACTTTCCCCTTATTTTATTAACGATTCATGGGGAGCTGTATGTTTTAAGCAGTTGGGAGGGGTGATTCGTGGGATGTGAAGTTTCTTTTCTTCATCTCAGATCACTGAACTCAGCAGGACTTTACACAAACCTCTGTAGAATACACTAGGCTAGGCTACCACAATGGGTTGCTTTTGATTATGCAATGCCTTGTTAAGGGAAACATTAAAACAAGCACCCCCACTGCTGCCAAATGGGTCAGGGGATGTTACCACACACAACCTCAGCTGAAACCTTCTTGAAGAAATCTGTTTCTTACAACTGAATGAAACACACTACTCATTTACCTCAAAGCCAAAATTTAATTAAAGACAGGCCTGTTAAACGTGCATAGTCACGTACAGAGGACTTCCCAGGAGACCACATCCCCCCTTCATGACGCTTACCAGCTGCTGGATGACGAGCTCAACAAGGGTGGAGAAGGACACGTAATCGTTCTCGCGGTTGTCATAGACATACTTAATCAGCTTGGGGATGACCTCGGTGTCTGTCTCCGACTCAAATTCGTATCCCTTGGAGATCTGATGGTAGTTACACAAAATACTGCTGTTAGTCACAGACACAGCATTGGCAAAACACTTTTCCCCAAGGAATAACAAAGACATTGCCTCTTCATTGTTAGTTTCAGTGACAAGCTGTGCCTAGTTAGACTAGCTAAACTCAATTTCACAGGATAACTCGCAACATATGCCATTGCACCCATTATGAGACCACTGACCTAAATGGGATGTTCTATGGATTACATTTCTATGTCAACCAGGCAGCAGAAAGAATACAGGTTTCCAGTCACTGGATAACCTTTTCGTAACCTTACCTAATACAGGACAATGGCTAAAGGGGGTGCCTGCGCTATGTTTACACTGATTTAGCTACACCTGATCTGGTTTACAACGTCTGTACAGAGAACCATTTCACAAATGATTATGGTAATTAAGTCTTCAAAATGCATAAAAATGCAACCTACACACACACTGGAATGCCACAACACACAACTTACCAGGTACTTCTTTAGCTCCTTGTAGTTGGTGATAATGCCATTGTGAATCACAACAAATTCTACAGTAAAAACAGAAAGACCATGTAAGATTTTAACCCAGATTTTGCACTTCTGGACCAAAAAGTGAGAGCGTAAAATTATCCTGGGTCACAAAGTGGCTAATGACAACAGAGAAAGTGGATTATTCTTTTTCACAGGATAACATCCATATCACTCAATCATTTATTTTGTGAAGTTAAACATTTCTGAATAGAAATCAGCTGAAAGCACAGGAGACCAGGCAAAGCACCAGAATGGGGCCAAACCATCTCATTATCTATCAAAGTTGACCCCCGACTCATTCCCTGCATCCTCTTTGAAGTGTTGGTCTGCTGTCTGACGTTCCTCTTCCCTGAGGGCCCATTAAATTAAGGTAATAATAGGATGGTTTACAACCTGCGAATGGTCAACGAGGTGAATGCTCGTTTAGTGGGCTAAAAAGCTTAATTCTGTTGCAGCAATTCAGATTTATTTATGTTACAAAAATTTGTTGACATGGTGTTTTTTTCCATTTCAGTAAATTGGTTAAAATTGTAAGACCTTTTCATGTCCTGATGGGTAAGTCATCAGAAAACAAGTTGTTGATTAGATTCTTTTAGGTGAAACTATTGCTATGGTTGGTCAATCATGCAAGCCCTCGCATATGTAGGAATAGTTCATGTCACAAAGAAAGAATTCACTTAATCGAGGGAACGATTATGTGAATGGATGTGATGCAGGGCATTTCCAAACTCCTTTATAATGTATGAACATCACTGGAGCAATTCTCCCCACCTAGTTGTGGTCCTTCTGATTATGTTCTTACCATTTTTCTTGTCAGAGCGATGCGGATGGCAGTTGACGGCACTGGGTTCTCCATGTGTCGCCCAGCGAGTGTGAGCAATCCCAAAGTGTGTGTCCAGCTCAGTTTCCAGGTCAGTGGAGTCATTCTCTAAGAACACACAATCAAAATATCAAGATACAACATCCATATGTGGAAATATCAAGATACAACATCCATATGTGAAAAGATCAGGATACAACATCCATATGTGAAAATATCAGGTGACAACATCCATATGTGAAAATATCAAGATACAACATCAATGTGTATAAGGTACTGCTAGGTTTTTTGTAAGCAATGGGCAACATTTTGGCTAGAGGGCCATACTGGAATTGAAGTCAGCAGATTTTCTTTATCAAAAGCAAAAACCTAATCACATAGCAGTTGTTAAGACTTATTTTATACTTCCCATATTAAAGAGGGCAATACTATGACAGCAGAGAAATGACCCGAGTGCTATGGAGTGGAGAGGGAGAGTACAGCTTACTGTAGAGCTCTTCATCCAGAGCCTTGACCTTCCCTTTCTTCTTAATCAAGCAAATGTAACTGGTGTCACCGCTGTCACTTTTCTTTGGCCCATCTACTCCAACGCCTAAAGGCCAAATGCAGGGGAAAAAAATATTAGATTGGATAAATACAAAACTACTGTGTGCCAGTAAAACCTTCAAGAGACCATTTGGAGACAAGTGATCATACTTCACCTCAAGGAGTCTCCTAAACCTTTTACCTGCAGAGTCATATCCTCTGTACTCCAGCCTCTGCAGACCCTTTACCAGTGTTTCAAATATCTCCTTTCTTGTCCGCGGCACTCTGTAGTTTAGGTAGGCAAAAATTCCTACAAGAGACAATATATTAGAATGGATCTTAGGCCGATCTTCTTACAGAATTGTTCCAGATCCTCGACATCCTTCAAATTCCACTGAGGGACTACCCTTTTTAATTCAAGCCGCAGGCTCTCATTAGGATTATAGTCCAGACACTGACGTGGCCTTTACAAAATGTTGATTGAGGTCAATATAGTATTTGTGTTGATTATGATTTGTGCCTCATTTTTGGCTACAATGAAATGGAACTTGGTGAAGTTCTTAACCTTAATAAGGGCCCAAAGACCAGTTGAAGCTGAACAGCCCTATAACAACAAAGATCCCCAACCACATTTTACAACAGGTATGAGTATTTTCTGCATACACAGACTTATGGTGTGCATAACCAAAACAAAGTATCAGTGCTGTTTAGGAAACTCCAAGCACTAACATTTGTTGATCGCTCAGGCAACCATTCCAAATAGGCTGTTGGAATGGAAGTGATGTCAAATTTTAGATATGAAGCTCCAAAATGCAAATATAATCTGTACCACTCAAATCCTTGGGTTAATTTTTGCCACCTGAATAATTTGCCCCCACTAGGCAGGTTTACCACTCTTCTAATTGCCTTGGAACCTTTTCATTATAACGTTGAGCAATGTTTTGTATCCAGTGCATTTTTATGAAGGTAAAAAAAAAATATTGGCTTTTTCCCATGGTGATAGATTACAAATGGATTTTACGCTTGTTTTTTTTATTATTATATACCAGTGAAATAGGAATCAATAAAATATCATAATACAGTTCCATAACACTGAAGTGCATTAACAAAATAAAAATGTTCATACAGATGTAATGTTGTCTGATAATAACTATAAAATAATCCTTAGGGGGTTGTGAATAATATTGTATTAAAAGAAAATCTTACAAATACAAATATTTTCCCAGCAGTCGGATTTGCATGAATTACACTTTAAACATCCTTTTCTATTCATCTTAATTAAGTGTGCCAAAATGACTGTTTGTTTTCGTGTTGGAATGAAGAGTCAGGGGGTGTTAATAACGCCTGGAGCGGTGTGACAGCAGCTGTGCTTTATCGCCATAAATGAGCCTGGAGACAGTGGTCTTTTCAAGGTAAGTATCTTAACTCATTCTCGTTTGATCTTGAGTTAAGGAAGGACATCTACTAATGGGATTTGCTAGCAACAGCCGTGAGTCAGTAAAAGTCACAGACTTTCAACACCCTCCATAGATTTTCTATGGGGTTGAGATCTGGTGACTGGCTAGGCCACTCCAGGACCTTGAAATGCTTCTTACAAAGCCACTCCTTCGTTGCCCGGGCGGTGTGTTTGGGATCACTGTCATGCTGAAAGACCTAGCCACGTTTCATCTTCAATGCCCTTGCTGATGGAAGGAGGTTTTCACTCAAAATCTCACGATACATGGCCCCATTAATTCTTTCCTTTACACGGAACAGTCATCCTTGTCCCTTTGCAGAAAAACAGCCCCAAAGCATGATGTTTCCACCCCCATGCTTCACAGTAGGTATGGTGTTCTTTGGATGCAACTCAGCATTCTTTCTCCTCCAAACACGACAAGTTGAGTTTTTACCAAAAAGTTCTATTTTGGTTTCATCTGACCATGTAACATTCTCCCAATCCTCTTCTGGATCATCCAAATGCTCTCTAGCAAACCTCAGACAGGCCTGGACATGTACTGGCTTAAGCAGGAGGACACATCTGGCACTGCAGGATTTGAGTGTCTGGCGGCGTAGTGTGTTACTGATGGTAGCCTTTGTTACTTTGGTCCTAGCTCTCTGCAGGTCATTCACTAGGTTTCACTATTTTTGCTCACCGTTCTTGTGATAATTTTGACCCCACGGGGTAAGCTCTTGCGTGGAGCCCCGGATCAAGGGAGATTATCAGTGGTCTTGTATGTCTTCCATTTTCTAATAATTGCTCCCACAGTTGATTTCTTCACACCAAGCTGCTCACCTATTGCAGATTCAGTCTTCCCAGCCTGGTGAAGGTTTACAATTTTGTTTCTGGTGTCCTTTGACAGCTCTTTGGTCTTGGCCATAGTGGAGCTGAGTGTGACTGTTTGAGGTGGTGGACAAGTGTCTTTTATACTGATAACAAGTTCAAACAGGTGCCATAAATACAGGTAAGGAGTGGAGGACAGAGGAGCCTCTTAAAGAAGAAGTTACAGGTCTGTGTGAGACAGAAATTGTGCTTGTTTGTAGTTGACCAAATACTTATTTTACCGAGGAATTTACCAATAAATTCATTAAAAATCCTATAATGTGATTCTCTGGATTTTTTTCTCATCTTTTTAAGTGGGAGAACATGCACAATTGGTGGCTGACTAAATACTTTTTTGCAAAATACTTTTTTGCCCCAGCTGAAGTTGTGCAAAGCTAGAAAAAAAGCCCTTAATCAATGAGAAGCAAAGAAGAGCCAGGCTGGATTTTGCAAAAGACTATAAGGATTGGACCGTAGAGGTATGGAGTAAGGTAATCTTCTCTGATTAGCCAAATTTTCAGCTTTGTCCAACACCTGTCGTCTAATAGTTAGACGGAGATCTGGAGAGGCCGACAAGCCAAAGTGTCTCGCACTCACTGTGAAATTTGGTGGAGGATCGGTGATGATCTGGAGATGCTGCAGCAAGGCTGGAATTGAGCAGATTTGTCTTTGTGAAGGACGCACCAAATTTAGATTTTTGATCTCTTCCTAAGTTAAAACATTAGTATTGTGTTGTTTAAATGTATATGAACTTATTTTCATCGTATTATTCAAGGTCTCACAACACCAGATCTTTCTGTTATTTTAACCAGTTGTCATTTTCTGGAAATAAATGCTGTAAATGACGATATTTGTATTTACAATTTGGGGGAAATGTTGTCAGTAGATTATAGAAAAAAATGTCATCTACTTTGTCATCTACTTTTTCCTCGGCTCAGTTGTTTCAATGAGCCTTTGTTAGTGCATTTCCTGTAAGTAATTGTTCTAAAATCGTTGTCCTTGACATCTGTTCGGTTGCTACAAGGCCTGTTGGTCAATGCAATGTCATGGACATTTGTTCAAATACAGTAGTTGTTAAAAAATGTTGTTTGCTGTGTCTTATAGAGTATAGTCCATAACGTTACTTGCTTTTTGATTACGTGGCTTGCACGATGTCATCTCTGGATTTAAAGAAAATTAATACAATTATTTGACAGTATATCAACAATTTGTTATGTAGACCGTTTTTCCTTATTTGGTTTTGAGTATACTAGTAAAATACCCTATATGGAGAAGTGAACACCCCCCCAGAATTAATACTTGGTGGAACCACCTTTTGCTTGGATGATAAGTATATTGTAAATATGTCTAAATGTGTTTTCAGTATAGGTGCTGTGTTTAAACAGATGGCAAGCAAAACATTCATTTATAATTGATGCCGGTAACAACAAAATGTGGAGAAAGTGAAGCGGTCTGAATACTTTCTGAAGCCACTGTGGATATACAGCTCTGGAACAAAGAGACAACTGCAAAATTATCAGTTTCTCTGGTTTTACTATTCATAGGTATGTGTTTGAGTAAAATTAAAATTGTTGCTTTATACAACTGACAACATAACTCCAAAAATATTGTCATTTAGATAATTTATTTGTATTAGCTTGGCTTTGTTTGATGGCTTGCAACCACATTCCAGAGGTGTTCAATGGGGTTCAGATCTGGACATTGGGAAGGCCATGACAGGGTCTTGACAGGGAACAATGAAAAATCCTCACAGTTGGGGCACATTGTCCGAGCAGAGGTTTTCTTCCAGGACAACATTGTATGTTGCTTGATTCATGCGTCCTTCACAATATTAAATCTGCCCATTTCCAGCCTTCCTGAAGCTCCCCAAGATCATTCCTGATTCTCCAACAAATTTCACAGTGGCTGCGAGTGTCTTGTAGGACTCTCCAGGTCTCCGTCTAACCATTAAATGACTAGGTGTTGGGCTAAGCTGAAAATTTGAGTCATCAGTGAAGATGACCTTACTCCAGTCCTCTTAGTGCCTCCCAAGTAGGGGTCAGGGTGGGTCAGCGTGGGTGGGTCGCGAGATGATTTCAGAAATAAGACAAAAACAAAAAAACAATTAGAAATAGCATTTTATTGCCATAATTTTAACAATAGATAGATAGTTCAATTATAACTAATACCATGCAAATAAAAGCAGAAATCAGCCTTTTGATTTTCCTTGTCCCCTTGGGACCCCTGAGGTGATTACGACAGATTAAAGACATATTAGCAACGGCATCAGTTGCAGCAGGTTAATTTACAGCACCATGTTAAACATTCTGCGCACGTAGGACATTTTTGTAGGCTTTCAGCTTAGGATATTATTTTTGTTGAAATGAAACATTGGTTAATATCGACCAAAGCAGGGAGGCCAGCGGAGGAAAACGGAGAAGCACCACCCTGAAAAAGACCATCGACCTCAGGAACAGGAAGAGACCGGCATGTGCTAAGGAGGACATCCATCAGCAGTCGGATCAGCCTTCTTCTAAGTGTCGAAAGTAATGAGTAGGAATATATCCAGTCTATTAACAAATCTTTACTGAAAAAATTCCACACCTTAACACTCAAACACTTAAAGTATCTCACCATTACCATTGCACCCCTACTTCTTTGTTTTCTCTTCAGGTGAATCGTGCCTCTTTCATGGTCCCATGTAATGAGAGTTAGCATCCCACATTTGGCAGCAAACTGTCTTTTTTAGTTCTTCAATGTTATGTTTTCCAAAACTTTAGATGACTGCAGTTGTACACAACTTTCCACCAGTGTAGTCTCTGCCAACTTCAACCAATTTTTGGGAAAATTAATTTGATTTTTAAATTTTCAACATGATCATTTAGTTGTTGCACCCCTACCAGAAACAGTATTTTTTCTCCAACTTTTAGGCAACATATATACAAAGACACATTCTCATTACAGTATAATGTAGGTATAAGTGTGCAAGGTAGGTGGTTGGCTGTTTGAATGCAATCACAAAACACCTATGCAATCTGTTTCAACATAGTTACCTTAAAACCCACCTGAGGAGAAGTTATATTTCTAAATAAATGATCACTGTATAAAAACGTAGGATGTATTTAACATTATAAAAGAACAAACGTATTGGAAAATGTGAGTTATATTTGCTTGACACCTGACATAGTGTTGCTGCACTCAGCTATAGCTAATGTATTGGTTGTGACATGTAATGAGTACCAGCTAATAAAACCCATCTTTGCAGTTGGTGACAAATTAAATTTAAAAATCAAGTACAATGGTAATATATGCATGAATGAACACACACATTTCTTAAACTCAAACTTAATAAAAAAATGGGCCTACATACGGAAGATATGATTATCTGTGGGTCTTCTACACAAAGTTTATTTCAATTTCTAAATTGACCAGAAGTAGTAGCACTTGGACATATAACTTAATAATGACAAATCTGACTGACATAGAATAACGTAACAGTGCCCTCAACTAATATTGGCTACCATCGTAAATCAGCAAAATGGGTTGTGGATTTTCTTTGGGTGTTGGTCCTCTTGGTCTTTCATTCCAAATATTCACAAAAACGTAACACAAAATTGAAGGAAAATTATTGTAGAAAAATGTTTACATGCAGGCAATAATTATTGGCCCTGATAGAAATTCTCAGCAGTAAAAGCTAACTGAAGGTTATTCCCATTCATATTTTACATTTTTAAGGTCACCCGAGTGACTGAGTGGTAAGTCATAACTTTCTGTTTGACTGGGCTACAAATATTAGGTGACAGGTGCCAAACTCCCATAGTCATCCATCACTATGGGAAAGACCAGAAGATACAGTAATGATGTGTGACAAAAGGTTGTTGAGCTGAACAAATTAGGAAAATTCTATAAGAATATAGCTCAATGGTTAAAAATGGCCATTTCCAAAAGGTATCAGGGTAATCCGGGCAAAAAATAATAAGTTCAATGCAACTGGAGACATTGCCAGTCGGCCAGGATGTCTACACTGACCCCACACACAGTAAGAAGGATGGTTTAAGGAGCCAAAGAATATCCAAGAATCACAACTGTTGATTTGCAGTCATTGGTAAGGTCCCTGGGCCAAAAATTCTCCAAAACCATAAGACCCGATATACATAACCACACACTGGTTAGGGGGGTCGCCATAAAAATACTTTGCTGTATTCAAACAAACTCAAATACCTACAGTTTGCAAAACACTACTGGAACTTTCAATAGAACCCTATTGAATGATTGAAAGATAGTCAAAGGTACCTCATCCCCACTGTGATGTATGGTGGTGGACCTTTATGTTGTGGGTCTGTATCTTCCAAAGACTCTGGATAATTAGTTAGGATGGATGGTATCATGGATTCAATCAAGCACCAGCAGAAATGTAATCAAAACCTAACGGTCTCTGCCAGGAAGCTTAAACTGGCACGTGTTTAAATCTTCCAGCAGGACAATGATCCAAAACGCCCCTTAAAATCAACACAAAAATTGCTCACTGACTACAGAATCAAGGTTTTGCCATGGCCACCCCTGTCATATGACCTAAAATCTATGGAAAACCTCTGGAGTGAGCTGAAGAGGAGAGTACATGAGTTGATCTGGAGAGATTGTGTATAGAGGAATGGTCTCAGATTCCTTGCCAAGTGTTCTCCAACCTGATTGTAGGAGACTAAGAGCTGTTACCATGGCAAAGGGAAGTTACAAAGTATAAAATGAAGAGGTGCCAATAATTGTGGCACACATATGAAAAATATTTTTGTGTTATGATAAGTATTTCACTTTTCTTTGAATTGGTTTTCCATCAATTAAAGGTTAGATTTTTTTTCTCTAAGCCAAGGGCGTATGAGCAGCTTTCCGAGATGGTCCCCCAATGTAAAAAGCAAGAATATTCTAAAAAACATGGCGAAAAATGGGTCCCCTAATATCAAACTCACTCATACGCTACTATTCCAAGAACAGGTACAGTACAGTCTGAGGCACGTTCATCATTGGGTTTAACAGAGCAGCAACCAATGTGGTCAGTCAAGTTTACCTGATGTTTCTAAATTTTAATCAAATATTACAAAATTCGATTATTCACAATATTAAATAGTTAGTACGCTAGCTAGTTAATACGTTAGTGTAGTACTAGCTAGCAAGCTAGTACTGACAGGCTAGTAATGTAAATATTGTATGCAGACCATAAAAATATTTTAAACGTACAGAAATATCATTAACGGCATTTTATTTGCAGCAAATATGGAGGTCTAGAAAGTTCTAAGATTAGGGCAGAGTTCATTTACGAAAGAGAATGCATGCAATAATGTCGAGTTGGGACTCACCGTGAACTAGCCAGCTGTGCTAGCTAGCTAATACAATGTGCTAGGAAATTCGATAGCTATTCATATTGTAACGAAATTGTAAATATTTGACTTACCACACATATTCCAATTGAATACCGTAGTCTTCTACGTGAAAACTGTCTTGAAGCAGCGCAGTGGTTGATGATGTTCAGAGATCTGGCTCGCTACAACTTTTAAAGCGAGAGGCGCGTGAAGCAACCACCACTCCGCCCCTGTTTCTATGACAACTTGAACCACCCACTTTCTCTTTTTCTAGACAGATTCTTCTCCATCTTCAAATTAGACATTACAATATGTCCCTCCCTTTCCTCTTTATCACAATAAATATTTACAGGTCTATACGTTTCCTGGCTTCTCATACTGAAAATGTTTGGTTTATTACCATATCATTATTTGCTTCTTGTTATTATCTGTAAGGACTGAAATTTTGTGCAAGCACTTTCAATCGTTATGTCTAAGCCCGTCGATGCTGTCGATCACTTACCGCATACTTATTTACATGGTGCGTTTCAACAGTGTTTATTGACTGCTTTAAATCACCTTTTCTGGCTAGGCGTAATAACTTGTGGAGTACAGGAATCGATTATTGATACAATTATTTTCACAATCTACATAATTATTGTAGGAAGACGTTTAAACATTCGAACCTTGCGTCCCGGACGGACCCGGACAACTGTATCGGTCCTGTCCAGAAAATGTATTTTTAGTGCCACTTTAAATAGCTAGCCTAAGATATAATATTTTAATAATCATGAATTTAACCGATATTTAATCTAATAACACATCTTTTATTTTACCAATTATATAGAATACGACGCCTGTTTCTGTTAATAGGTATCAGAACAATAATGAAATAAGTAGTTAAATAGGACAATGCTTTGCTTTGTTTAGTCTAGATCGGAACGAACAGAACAGATCTCAGCCACATTTTAACATCAGTGTGATCCAGGCACGCCGACAGGAATCCCAGGGTCCGGGACAAAATGTAACGTTTAGGGTCCAAACCACGGGCCCCAAAAAAATATTGTTTAATGTTTTAGATAGGTAGTACTAAATACCAAGATTAACTGACTAATACATAATGATATTAATGCCAACCAAATGGGTTCCACCGAGGCCTGGGCCCAGGACACCATTACAGGTTGTCCCCCCTGTCAGCGTCACTGATGAGGTCCATTATTTAGTGGGGTATTAGTTCACTTACAGTGCAAAACTGTACTCAAGCTTCTAGCAGGATTTGCCGTGACTGGCTGCTTTTGTTTAATGGTTTTTGTTCTTGGTGTCAGGGCTCTGAGATGGTCTATCTAATACTGAGTGTTCCACATTCCTGGCACTGTAGCCACATCGGCCTATATTACCATTGAACAGAAACGTTCAATTTGCGGTGGTCTCTTAACTGTTCCTCACTCAAAACATTTCTTTTCGACTTTTTTGGAAAGAAAAGAAAAAGATTCAGTGGTCTCTCAATTTTTTCCAGAGCTGTATAAGCAGAACAGTATATCAATTATTTAATCTATTTTATCTATAAGAGACTGGCATATGATACAACTTTCTAAAGACCACATGTTTATAACAATGCACACAATGTCTGATTCTCCTTGATCCTCTCTGTTGTCACTATGATTTTTGCCTGTCTATCTGATTCACCTTGTTACAAGGTACCATTTAGTTTAAATGAATCTAGATGTAGACATCATTAGAATTCTTGTCATATGTGTTCCCCTCTGCTAAAGAGTTAATTACAAACCCAAAGTACATTTGTGTGACACTGTTTTCTTCACGCCTCTACCACCCTGTCTCTGCTAGGCCTACATTAGCATCCTTCCTCACCACCCTGGTACTAGAGGACCATGGGACTATGGCTGTACTGATTCCAGCAACATCCTAGTTAATGAACCCACAAAAACATTTGTAGTACATACATGATAAGTTCTTATTGACCCATAACACTGTTAAGTAATTTAGCCACAAGTGCCTGGTGGTCAAAGTATATTTGTCACATGCCCGGAATACAGGATGTAAATGTTGCAGCAAAATGCTTTCTTAAAAACTCACTCAACACTGGAATACACAAGAATACAAGAATACAAACAAGTAATCATAACATTATGAAAGGCAATTACGAAAATACAGCTCTGGAAAAAATTAAGAGACCTCTGAAAAATTATCAGTTATTATTCATTATATCAGACCTCAAATAATGCAAAGAAAACAAATTCATATTTCAACAACAAAATACTAATGTTTTACCTCAGGAAGTATAGAACTTAATTTTTGGTGGAATAACCCAGATACATTTATTAATTTATAATTGATGTCGGTAATAACAAAATGTGGAGAATGTGAAGCGGTCTGAATAAGCCACTGTGGATATACAGCTCTGGAAAAAAGAGACAACTGCTAAATTATCAGTTTCTCTGGTTTTACTATTCATAGGTATGTGTTTGAGTAAAATACAAATTGTTGCCTTATACTACTGACAAGATAATTTATTTGTAGAAATAAAATTGGGTCAAAATAACCAAAGATATACTGTTTTCAAACATCAAATAATGCAAAAAACTAATTCATATTCATTTTTCAACAATGAAATGCTAATGTTTCAACTTAGGAAGAGTTTAGAAATGAATATTTGGTGGAATAACCCAGATTTTTTAATCACAGCTTTCATGTGTCTTGGCATGCTCTCCACCAGTCTGTCACATTGCTGTTTGGTGACTTTATGCCTCTCCTGGCACAAAACTTCAAGTAGCTTGGCTTTGTTTGATGGCTTGTGGCCATCCATCTTACTCTTTATCAAATTCCAGAGGTTTCCAATGGGGTTCATGTCTGGAGATTGGGCAGGACATGACACAGTCTTGATCTGGTGATCCTCCATCCACACCTTGATTGACCTGGCTGTGTGGCATTTGTCCTGCTGGAAAAAACAATTCTCAGAGTTGGGGAACATTGTCAAAGCAGAAGGAAGCAAGTGTTCTTCCAGGATAACCATTTCCTTGGCTTGATTCATGTGTCCTTCACAAAGATAAATCTGCCTGATTCCAGCTCTGCTGAAGCATCCCCAGATCATCACAGATCCTCCACCAAATTTCACACTGGGTGCGAGACACTGTGGCTTGTAGGCCTCTCCAGGTCTCCATCTAACCATTAGACAACCAGTTGTCGTATTTTCGTTTTATCTTTAATTGACACGTAGCTAGACAATGCTCACGGTAGTGAGACAATAACACACGAAGACCAGGGGAGCAGAGGGAACATATATACTGGGGGAAATGACTGTGGATGATGATCAGGTGCGCTAAACAAGACAACAGGTGAGATGAGTAGATGAGTAGATGAGACCTCCTGCACCTCACACCCCTGAAGGGGACCAGCCACCATCGGCCTGAGGAGAGACACATGAAACGAGGGGTTAATACGGTAGTCGGGAAGAAGGCGCAACTGATATGTTACCTCATTGACTCTCCTCAGGACTTTAAAGGGCCCCACAAACCGTGGGCTCAGCTTCCGACAGGGCAGGCGGAGAGGCAGGTGCTTGGTCGAGAGCCAGACCTGATCACCCGGACGATACACCGGAGCCTCCCTGCGGTGGCTATCCGCGTAGGTTAGCCGCGTAGGTTAGCCGCGTAGGCTATCCTCCCTGTATGGCCTCCCACATGCCCGCCGCACACCGGAACCACTCGTCCACCGCAGGGGTACCAGTCTGGTAGCCCAGGATGCACTGGAACGGGGACATCCCCATGGCGGAGTGGTGAAGGGAGTTAAGAGTGTATTCTGCCCATGGCAGGAACTCCGCCCACTCCCCCGGCCGGTACTGGCAGTATGACCGAAGGAACCTGCCCACTTCCTGAGTGACATGTTCTACCTGCCCGTTGGACTGGGGATTGTAGCCCAAGGTCAGGCTGACCGAGACCCCCGGGTGTTGCATAAACGTCTTCCAAACCCTGGATGTGATCTGGGGGCCCCGGTCAGACACTATATCTTCGGGCACCCCATAGTGCCGGTTTGAAGCAACCTGACGCTCATTGTATCCCTCTGCAAGTAAAGCATGAATTGAACTTTTCAACAATTTTGTCATGCTGAATAGTTATAATTTTTTCAAATTACTTTTGAGGAATTATTTGCACTTACTACTGTTTTTGCTCCCCAGCTTGTCCTATTGCAAGAGGGCAGTGGCAAAAGAGGATTTGTTCAGGGTAGACAAGAGGCTATAATGACACCTGTCAAATGTACAGCTCTGTAGTGAAGTAGTTTACGACACAGCCTTCCGCATGGGCAACCCGGTTTAAATCTTGAGAGGGCAACACTTTCTATTGCGGGCCGGCTGAACTTGGCTTGCCTGTTTTCTTATTTCCAGAGCTGTATACATAGCCAATAGGAATGTGTAGAAAGATATAGAAAATAAAAACTATAAACTGTAGAAGCAGTAAAAGTTGTGTGGGTGTTTTTTTTGTGTGTACCAACAGCCTTTAAAATGTTTAAATCCTTTATGCTATACAGTTATTTGTGAATTAAAGTATGTTAAAATCTGTGTGTGAGCTGCGAGGGCATGCATGTGTTTGGTGTAAAGCGAGGTGCATAGGAGTGTGATCAATGTCTGGTAGAAGTGGTGTAGGGCAGGAGTGTGATCAATGTCTGGTAGAAGTGGTGTAGGGCAGGAGTGTGATCTGTGTGTGTGATACATTCACAGGTACCTCATAACCTAAGGGTAAATTTGGGTTTATTCGAGCAACAATATTAAGAAACTGGCAGCATATGTGTCAGTGTGTGTCTCTTAATGTTGTCTTCCTACCTCCACAACACTTGAGTCTGGTGCAGAAGCTGAACTTTCATCTGTCTCAGTCTCTGACACAGCACTCGAAACAGGCAAACTTAAACCTTCCAAAAACTGTTAGGTAAATTGTAAGCATTTGGCATATTTTTGCATTGTTTTTGCTTTCTCAAATATTTTAGCATTTTTTTACTGTAAATGATGACAATATTAACCTAGCTTTACTGACTATCATCTTGCGTTGCACTCTCTTTTGACTGAAAGTCCCAATTTGAGCAACCTCTGATGGGGCGGGCCCATTTGGTACCAGGCCAGCCATGGTACAAATGCTTAATATGCACTGTAGCTGTATATCTTTATGTAACCCATCCTATGCACCACCTGCCTTATTCATTTACATATATTTAAAAAGAAATCTGACCAGCCCAACCCAAAAGAGATGGTCCGGCCCCTCTGGCATTTGCCAGAATTGTCCAATGGCCAGCCCACCCCTGATGTTCCATCTCCAGACTTACAACTCAGTGTCAAGTGTTTAGAGTGGTCATTGTGCTAAAAGATAATTTTGCCATTCTGTCTTTTTGCTAAAAGTACAAAGTGATTAAACAAAATCTACTTGTTTCTCAGCATTCATATTTCCAGACATTTTGAGCAGACACTTACTGTTTATGACAGAGCTGCCATTTTACTTGACATTCTGTAGACATTTTTATTGTATAAATGTTCATTTATATTGTAATGTGATACATATACTTTTGGCCAAAATAAATCCAGTAACATACATTAAAAAAAGAATGCCCCCCAATTCTCCACCACATCATCAAATGACACCACATTTTATTTCCACACAGTCCTTGGTTGCCACAATTCTTGGTCATCTCGAAAATGTTGTTGAATCATCTCAGCTGAGCAAGTAGAGTGGGGGAAAAAAGTTATTGAACCCCTGCTGATTTTGTATGTTTGCCTACTGACAAAGAAATGATCAGTCTATCATTTTTATGGTAGGTTTATTTGAACAGTGAGGGACAGAATAACAACAACAGAATCCAGAAAAACGCATGTCAAAAATGTTATGAATTGATTTGCATTTTAATGAGGGAAATAAGTATTCGTCCCCTCTGCAAAACATGACTTACTACTTGGTGGCAAAACCCTTGTTGGCATCACAGAGGTCACAGAGGTTTCTTGTAGTTGGCAACAAAGTTTGCACACATCTCAGGAGGGATTTTGTCCCACTCTTTGCAAATCTACTCCAAGTCATTAAGGTTTCGAGGCTGACGTTTGGCAACTTGAACCTTTAGCTCCCTCCACAGATTTTCTATGGGATTAAGGTCTGGAGACTGCCTAGCCCACTCCAGGACCATAATATGCTTCTTCTTGAGCCACTCCTTTGTTGCCTTGGCCATGTGTTGTGGGTCATTGTCATGCTGGAATACCCATCCAAAACCCATTTTCAATGCCCTGGCTGAGGGAAGGGGGTTCTCACCCAAGATTTGACGGTACATGGCCCTGTCCATGCAACTCCACGAGATGAGATCATGCATGGAGCCTCAGACAGCAAGAGATTGACAGTTCGTTTGTGTTTCTTCCATTTGCGAATAATCAAACCAATTATTGTCACCTTCTCGCCAAGCTGCTTGGCGATGGTCTTGTAGCCCATTCCAGCCTTGTGTAGGTCTACAATCTTGTCCCTGACATCCTGGGACAGATCTTTGGTCTTGGCCATGATGGAGAGTTTGGAATCTGATCAATTGATTGTTTCTGTGGACAGGTGTCTTCTATACAGGTAACAAACTGAGATTAGGAGCACTCCCTTTAAGAGTTTGTTACTAATCTCACATTGTTACCTGTATAAAAGACACCTGGGAGCCAGAAATGTTTCTGATTGAGGGGGGATCAAATACTGATTTCTCTCAATAACTTGCAAATCACATTCTAAAATGTAAGTTTATATGCCGCAACTTATACACAGATTTTGTATTTTTTACCACAGTGGTTAATATATGGGTATGGTTAATACATGAGTTTACATTTATAAAACCGCTTCCACCATCTTTTTCACAGATTATTGCTTGACGATGTAGAGGTCTCAGAAACACATGTAGCAAATATGATACAATTGCCGTTGCAAGGTTATCAACAAAAAATATGTAAAACAAATTACTTTTGATAGTGCCCAATTGCCGATGTTTAAAAAAAAGTCATAATTGACTATCTTAGTTATTGTTGCTACACCCATCAAGCTGCTTTTCTTTGTAAGCGGCAACTACTGTAAACAGCCAAGCAAGGAGAAGCATATTACCGGTCAGTGTAAGTGAATATTTTTGGAGAAAGACCTTAACGATATCCTCCTGATCGAGGTATTGCAAAATGCAGTCCAAGGACTGCAATATGCAGTGTAAGCAGGGTTTGAAATGACCTATGACTCTAAATTAGGTTTAAATAGACTCTGGGCTTAGCCCACATGCATTGATTAACTATTACAATTTGGACTCTTAATATGTTCACCCAGCACAGCCAAAAGAGGACTGGTCACTCCTTAGGGAGTTTTTCCTAGCCACTGAAGTTCAACACTACTGTTGTCAGCTCCCTGGGGTTTTAGGCCAGGTTTTTTATGAAAGCACCTTGTGACAACTGCTGCAGTAAAAAGAGCTTAATAAAATACATTTGATTGATTGATTTGAAATGATCATAATAAAATATTCTGAAGACTATTCTACTGTCTTTTTTGTATGTTTTCCAGTTTTTTATGTTATGATATCTTGTGTTTGGAGTTTGAACATTTGAACTATTACTTAAGAGAGCCTACCTGATTATCACTCCTGAAAATTATATCAAGCCCTACTATCGTGTTACATAAGAAAAACGGCTATTTTAAAATGTTACAAGCAAGTGGCTGAAAACAAGTCAAATTGTATCTATCCAGAATTTCTTAATCCTACAACATATCACAAAGGAAGCCAAGCCATTACATTTAACTTAATGTTAACACATGATATTGGGAGTTGCCACTTTGTTTACAACACTGAAATCTAGAAAAAACAATACACTTTATCATGCTGTGTCTTGAGTGTCTTGAAGGAAAATAATTGTCTTGAAGGAAATAATAATGTATTTGAAAAACTGTGTTAAAATGCCTTTTAACATAACTAAAAACAGTTCAAAATGCATGATGAACTATTAATAACACAATGTTTCACATTCACCATGGTAGTTGGTCAGGCAAATTGCTTTTTCCTTTGGCTCAGCATTAGCTATTAATATTATTCATTAATACTAGTATGAGCTAAAATAACAGTACATACTTGGCCTGGCGAAGTTCAGATGGTCTGTATTTGTCTTGACTGTGCTAAGTTGGGCTCAGCTGTTTTTTTTGTGTACTCTTTGATGCAAAACATATCTTACAAACGCTATTACAACATATCAAATGTTACAAGCGCTATTAAAATAACATACAAACACCAGACAAATGTATGATATTTAGGAACGCTATGAAAACGTAGAAATACATTCGAATTTTAACAAAATGTTCAGCGTATGTTTTGAACTGGCAACAGTTGGATGAGAGAGCAGTCACCATACACATTGTACCACACTGGATATGTATGCTAGAATAAGTCATGAGTGCATTGCTATGTTAAAATTAGGTTAACATTAGGCATCACAACGCAGCATTGCGGTTAAGGTTAGGGTTAAGTTTACAGTAACTTACAGTAGGTCCTGGTGTGTGTGCATGAGAAGCACGACAACTACCTGTTATGCTGAATAGGAATTGCTGGGTGAATGGACTCACATAAGGCCACCCAGACCACAGCATCAGGCCAGGGAATAAATAAATGATTGTGGCAAATTATCAAGTGTCCTTGAATACCTATTATTTTCACAATTATTATTGGTGATTTAAATGAGAAGTAAAATACATTTTTGGGGGACCCCTTCAAACAAAAATCATAAATATCATATGGAGTCCCTATAGACCTGCATCAATCACCTGTGGGGTACCTCAAGGCTCTGACCTAGGCCCTATCTTATTCTCATTATATATGCTTCCCTCGGGCTCCATCATTCAGAAATATAACATCTCTAACAATTGCGATGCTGATGACACGCAGTTGTACCTTCCCCTGAAAATGTATGAAAATAAATCCCTGAAATCACTCTCTGATTGTTTAAGAGATGTTAAATACTGACTAGCTACAAATTTCTATAATTAAATAACACAAAAACAGAAGTAATTGTATTCCACCTAAGGTATTGTTAATAATTTAGGGCCCCTATTCAACAATGTACACAGCTATGCAAAAAATCTTGGGGTAATTTTTTATTCAGATCTCAAATTTGATAAAAAAGTAAATACTGTCAGAAGCAGCTTTGTCCAACTCTGGGCCATTGTCAAATTGAAACCCATTCTTTCCTTCAAGGATTTAGAGTCAGTTATTCATGCGTTCATTTCCTCCCATCTGGACCATTGTAACTCTTTGCATATGGCAATATGTTAGTCTACCTTGTCCCGCCTTTAGCTTGTTCAAAATGCTGTACCGCACTTTAGTTGTTTTTAAATGTGGTCGACATTAGTTGTTTTTAAACGTGCTCTATAAATACATTTGACTTTATGGAAAGTCACGAACCCCCCCCTGCCCCCCTCATTTCAAACCTGAGTGGAAGTATAGGTATGTTCACAATATACAGATAAACATACAGATCTCAATTAAAGAATGAGAAACTACATGAACTCAAATGCGACAAGCACAGCCTTGTGGACCAGTCATGCCTTTACACTGCCAGGTTCTGCATATATACAGTGGAAATACAAAATCTACACACCCCTGTTAAAATGCCAGGTTCTTGTGATGTAAAAGAATGAGACCAAGATAAATCATGTCAGAATTTCTTCCAGCTTTAATGTGTCTTATAACGTGAAAAATTCTCTTAATATTGACACGAATTGTACCACTAACTCTTTCCCCAATGGAACACCTTCCTTCCGCTCTAAAAATCCAATATTTCAAGACAATCTCCTGTGAACAAAGACTGCAAATAAGCTCCAGATATCTTGAGTAGAGAACTCAGATCACGATTTTGGTGCTTCCGTAATGCTGCGACAACAGATAAAAAAAGGCTATTTTATTATTAGCATTTTCAACCCCTTTCCACTACATATTGCGCTATATCCAATATCTGGATAGACCAAGCACAATGAGGGACTGACCAAATAGCCAATAGAGAGGTGTGTTCTAAATTCCAAAGGTCTGACAGATAAGCTATCGAAATATAATCAATTCTAAAAGTAAATGATCCTCCCTAATCAACTTATTAAAAAAGCACATGAAATATAACAACATTTCTAGATATAGCCACATATTAGATGTATTTAGTTTAATGTGCTCATATTAGCATCTAATGTAATAAGCTTATCAATTGGCACTGATATTGAATGCATTGTTTAGTATTATTGATTGAATGTTTTAAACATAAAACTTTTGCATGTTTAACAAAACATTTTAAAAGATATTAATCAGGAGTTATATGGTATTTTAATAAATGTTTGACATTGAATATATAATTTTTTGCATTTGTATACTGTAACTTTAGAGTCACTCAATCCTGGCTCCAGGATGAAATGACAAAGGGGGCCTTTATTTTCATTGGGGAGCATATCTAATTCATATACCATTTCCAGTGTTCATGAGTAAACAAAAGTCGGGATAAACTCCCACTTTACACAGTTTGGTTTTTGATTAAGTTAGCTGGTGCAGATTAACGAAGTATAAGCTATATGATGATTTGTTCATACTGATATTGCATAGTGCCCTCAATGGTTGCATATATAAATATAAGTAATATGGACTGATGACCCTGTACTTTAAAACGCATTTGGTTTCATAAGAAGTTACAAGGCAGTCACTTCCAGTATAGTTCAAGTTGTATTACACTCATAGCTGTCAATGCAAATTGAAATGCACAAGCATGCCAAACATAAAAACGTATAGACCTAAAAACCTTTTGAAAAAGAGTAGATGGTAATTAATTTAAAAGTTGAAGCAGTTGGATGGAAATAACTAGGAGCGGATGAAACGTTGATGCTGGCTGCTACTCAACAAGTAGAAAGTTATGATGACCATTTGGCTCTGTTTGAAGAAGATTGCAAAACTAAAGGGAACTTAAGGGGATAGAAAAGTAAATACAAAAGTAAATAATAGGTTGTGTTATGGGATGGTGCTGAATGTAAATTAGAGAGCAAAGTGTAGTTAAACAAGGAGCTGAATATGACACAGGAAGCTAAAAAATGAGCTTCCTGTGTCAAATTCAGTAGGCCTGATTCGGTCATTTTGAGTGGTTTCTGTGGCTTACACACTCAGTATTGGTGGATATTACAGGCCATGAGTAAGGTGGCTAAACGGGACACCCAGGCACACTCACATACTCATCTATGCGTGTAATCTTTTGAAGGGAAAGTTTTCCTCATGAGATATTAGACGCATCCTTGGGATTGCAATCAAATCATGACAAACCTAACCCTTGTGGCTCCTAGATTGTTCTTCTAAACAATATTATATCGCTTAGTCAACTTACCGTGTGAAATAAATCACTTTAAAGTACAACAATTATCTTTGGTCATTTTTCCTTTCTCACTTGTTTATTCAGAGAGAAAATAGTGGTTAGTTCATCGAGAATGGGACATTATTCAGATCTAACAGGTGAAATTGTTTTAAGAAATCAGGATTGATAACATGTGTGTTGACTGCCGTAACTCACGGACAACAATATTTTATTTTCCAATAACGTCTGAATGTGGTCCAGGAGGACATAGTATGAGTTGTCGTTGTGACTTCACACATAGCTCCCCACCCTAGTTGGGATACAACACACACATGTCCTCAACAGTCACTTTTATGAAATAACAGGACCTCCGCCCAATGTAAACACATCTGTGTGGGTTGGTCGGAACTGGATGATTGTGAGAAAGTCTGCATGTTTATCTGGTGGTTCTACAGTGTGTATGTGTGTGGATCAGTGCAAACTTGCCATACTGATATTCATGACACTTGGCCAAGTTAACTGTCTTACTATTTGAGGCCTTCAAATGGCAGACCTACATAAGTCTGGGTGAAGCTGCTGTAGCAAAGTGCTGCTCTGTGTCAGAGGTCGCATCTAGACCTAAGTGTCCACGCATTTGGAGATCATAAAATATGTGAAGTACATTGTGAATTCTCATTTTAGTAAGTGGGCTGAAGTAAAGGACTTCAAATGTGTGTGTTTTTAAAAGTAGTGACATTACTCACTATAAATCTCTGACTGAAAGGAACCACCCTTCTCATGAACATCTCAGAGTATGGGATTTCTCAGTGACTAAAACCTAAACGCGAGTTGACATTATTCACCATGGCTTGTTATTGTGCTATATGAAGTAAGTGGTGTGTAAAACAGATGAAGATATTGTCCAAGGCATCATGAAAGCTGTTGCAATCAAGTGACAGCCAATAGCAACATTCTACTTCTAACAAGAGTCCAGTGTGAGGGAAAGTCCCTTCAGTCTTTTTTTGTTTTTACTAGTCGTTTTTTATTTCTCCTATATCTCGTGGTGTGGCCTACAGACTGGTTACTTCATACCAGTGAGTCACAGCTTCAGTAACTGACTGGATGGCAGGACAAAGTCAGGGTGGACAACAGGCTTAAGATTATCTCCAGACGTCCCTGAGGAAGGAGCAGGGGTTAAGGAAATGACACGCTGTGCCGTCACTTTTTTAAAGATCTGGTGAGGGGTGTTGACTACTGGAAGGTTTGGGGTGTGCCCTGTGGCAATAAGACTGGTTGGTTTAAATGAAGCTAAGGAAACATATGGTAGGTTGAATGTCAACCTGTTTTCCATGTACAACTGTGCTATTTATATTCCTCAGTTTCATTAACAAGGAAATATAGGCAGAGCCACAAAGTATTTCAAATTTATGTCAATCAAATGTATTTTTTCAGTCAGAAGTTAAAATCTCAACTTAAATAGCAATACTCTTCAAGATGAAATTAAATACCACTATTTCAGCCCATGAGATGGAGCTTTCCACCATCCAATGGATAAAATATCTGTTACCAAAAAAGATGCCATCTACTGGTAATCAGCTGTATTTCCCCTAAATAAATAGCTATAAACTAAGAGTGCTATGGCTGCAGATTTCTATTGCTATCAGCCATTTATTGATTTTGCCTTAGCTAATGCAAATGACATCCACTAGCAGTTCAATTTCTAACAAAAATACAAGGCCATGTTTCCCAATCTGTCCATTAGCCTCTGCCATGCTGACATTTTCATGTTTTCTGTTAGGTTCATGGTTCACAAAGATCTTTGAAGGAAACAGATGCTGATGGTTGTTAGGATTTCATTTATTTACATCAAAGTCCATGGAAAACATATGGACAGCCTTATATATGGTTTTATTTCTATATATAGAAAAAGAAAATATAGAAAACACCTGAAAAGAGTTAGTCAAATCATGACATACTTCACTGAAAAACATGTAACATGTTTCAGATTAATATTCTACTGCAGTTGTTAACTGACAGTGCTCCCACTTCAAATAGCTAATCCTGATAGAAGAAATGCAGATACACAAACACACTTCTTGGAGACATGAAGGTCCAGATATCCACCGACAATTACAACTGCTGATAGCTCAGAATTAGACTTACAAGACAACAAAAAAAATCAAACCACTAACACGGTGTGGCTTTTACAGTCTTCGGCACATACATTTAAGTAATTTAGTAGTAGACTCTTAAATCCAGAGCTTCTTACAGTTTAAATTAAAATGCAGTTGCCTTACAAGGCTAAGGACGAAGCAAAACAAAATGGCACTGGAACCAAACATTATCACAGACACAAATAAAACGATCTTTTAGTGCAAGGGAGAAAACAACTAATCCAAATACAGTATCTAACAGGAGGATTTTCTTTAAGACATGTCAGGATTCTTAGTTTCAGTCACAGACATTGAAGGGGTATAGTTCCAGCTGATATTAAGGTCGAGGGAAGTAAGGGTGGATGCCTCTAGTCGGACTTGACCAAGCAGCCAATTATGGAGCAGTGCTGACGTGGTACCTCTCAGAAGCCTGAAGGAGTGAGGACGTTTATGTCTCGATGTTTGAGTTTGTGAGGCCGGGCTGACCGTCTACCGCCCTCAATGGAAGGGATTTCCATCTTGGGCGGGGCCTGTTTGTCGATAGATGAGTCGTCAGCCAGCAGAGACGCTTGGGCCTTCATCACCTCCATGGGGGTGGGCTTCTGGGCCCCACGGTACGACTGAAGAGCAAACCCCCCTTAAGAGAAAACAGGACAGAACTTAGATAGGAGGACAATAACTACATGGACCAAAACATTACTAAAAACACCAGATAATACAACAATTTGAAGACTCCATTCACCTGAGTTTGTGTGTTCCGTACCTGGCTCGGTAATGGATTTCTGGACAACAGGGCGTGGTCCGAAGATACCCCAGCGTTCGACGGCCCCGCCCCCCTCTCCAGTGGCCATGTCTACACTGGTGTTAGAGCTGCTACTGAGGTCTGAGCTAGAGACAGACGCACTCGAGCTCTGGCCGCCAAACCAACCCCTGCATGAACAGAAAAATTCCAGATGGATTGAAGCACATAAAGAGACAGCAGGACAGGCAACAAATGCTAGAGAGCCTTATACATTTTTACACTCTCTAGCACACAATGTAAAAATAAAACAATCGCAATATCAGGGTGTTAAGCAGTGGTTCTCAACACTCCCCCGAAGAACCTTTGATAAATTCCATGTATGCACCTGAATCAACTTGCCTACCAATCACTGATCCGTCGGTTAACCCTTGAGCTAGTTCAGGGCTAAAGAATAACAGACCCCAGGAGGTTTGTGAACCGTTGATGTAAGAAACACTTTTAGCATTGATTACAGCTGCGGGCCATTGTTTTACTGGCTAATAGCTTTGAACACGTGCATTGTTTAACATTCGCCCTTGTTTTTATTCCTTCAACCTTGTAAGTTGGTTGTTGATCATTGCAAGGACATAACACGCAGAGATGCCGAAACTGTAACTCAGGCAACAGGTACAAAGTCGTCTTGGTAAGCAACCTATAGTAGATTTGGCATTTTCAACATTGTGTATTAAGGAGAATATTTCTTTCTAAACAACAAAACTCCAGATTGACATGGAATGGGATTTTGTGTTTAGTCCAGCAAACCAGAAACACAAAATAACACAAACAAAATGTAGGCAAAGTCAAGGAGTGTGAACACATTCTGTAGGCCTTAAGCAAGGTGCTCAATATCAAAGCTCAGCGTCTATATTTACACAGTTGGTAGGGAATACATGTCTGCCTTTACCTGCGTTTCTGTTTGGGTGAGCTCTGAGGAGTGCAGTTCGGGCTGGACTGAGCTGACGACGTTTGCCTGTCCTCCTGTCCTCCCTTCTGTCCAGCACCCACGTCCTTACTTTGAATATTCATTTTCTACAAACCACACAACAAAAAGAAAAGGAGAAATCCAGTTCAAATATACATCCTAGGCATAGATTGCAAAATGAGATTTTGAGCACCTGTTGCGCTATTCATATTTTACCAAATCGGTCATTAAAAATAAAAATACTTCTAATCAAACCAAATGAATAAAATATGATTCTGAGGTTTCCTGTTAATAAAGGCTGGACTTCCTGATAACAACGCGGCGCTTCTGTAAGTAAGGAAGTAGACACTGACATGGAAAGACTCCGGCATGCGGTGGTGGTGGCGTGTCTCCTCGGCCGTGAGGCCTTTGTGCGGGGTGTACCCAGTGTCTCTCAGTCCAGCCTGCTGCTCAAACTTGTACATGCTGTCCTGGGTTTGTTCTGGAGAAACACAACACATACAGCTTTAGTGTTATTCGCAACGCGAGCTCAATTGCCATCACAGTAAACGCTCTCCGCCAGAGTTGTTATCAAGCAACACGTCGTGGGTTTGTATCCTCCAATAATACGGCGATTATGATTTATCCCAGGGAAGAGTCTTACTGGTCATCAGAGAGTTCATGATAACGGAGGAGGCTTTCGCCTTCACCACGACGGGCATGTGTGGCCGGTGGCCAGGGTCAAACACGGCAGGTGTGGCCTGGGCGTCATCGGACTCATCTTCCTTTAGAACAAGACAAAACATTTCACAGTTAACAATCACACCGGCATTTCCAGGGGCATTTGAGTTGGCTATGTTCCCACGTTATGAGTGTATCCTTGATTATTCCCCAGCAGCCATCTCATCCCTGCATTGCTCTTGCTGACGATGAAAGTAGAGGTGTAAAACTGCTATGCTTCAAGCTAACCTTGCTTCACAGACATGTCGCTTTTTGGGGTCCAGGGCCTTTTTTGTGGTAGCAGTCACCATATTTTGTATCAATTCAAATGTGTTACAAAATAGCATACAAGGTGTGTTTAAGACCCGGCTTGGCAAGTGTTTTCAAGCTCAGTTCCAGCTATTGTACACATTTTGCTCCAGGGCTGAGAAACTGTAGTTTTAGAACCATTGTGGCATGGAGAGTCCCACTGATCACTGTCGGTTCTTAAACCAAAGATGTTATGGCGACTGTTCTAGTTTTAGACATGAGATGTCATACAAACGGATGAACACAGATCTTAACCCTGAGCAGTGGAAAGGTGGAAAACTGTTATCAACCTCAGCTAGACGTCTGAACTTCCTGTCTGGAACCACGGGCCTTCTTCCCCACAGGTTGTTGATGTTTATGTCAGAAGGAGCTTCAGACATGGGTGCCTCCATGTTATCGTCATAGCTCATGGCACGACGAGTCATGCCGATGGGGAGGGACATGCCTCCCATGAGTCCCTCTGGGGTGCCAGACTCCAGGGCTGAGGGGTTAAAAAACATGCTCAGTGCATTCCACTTACAAATGTTTGTGACTTCATTTATATTTTACTCATTTGGCAGAAGCGCTTCTCCATAACAACTTATATGAGCATTTAAGGTTAAGCATTTAGGGGCACAACGGCCAATTTTTAGACTGTTGGAAACATTGGGCTTCGGGTTACGAGCCCTACCCGCCAACCAGTTAGCCGCACCCAGCCCCTCTTACCACTCGTTCCTTACCTGGTAAATCTCCTGACCTAGACATCGTTGTTGATGGCTGTCTGGTTACAGGTGACAATGAGGTATTGTTTGGCTCAATCCAACCTAACAAAAGACTGGACCTTCAGGGAACAAAGAGCACACCTTGAGTAGCTCCCTCTAATTTCCACAACCATTAGCAACCTCTGCTATAATTGCACCATTTCTATCATTGCACCGTTTTCCAATAAAATGTGAACATTTCAGAGAAACATTATCAATGTCAAAACGCAGATAATAAGAGCATGCAGTGTACGATTCAGATAATCATGGCAAACGGATGTAACCTTCTGTTGAAAGAATGAGTCAGTGGCCATGACAGCGGGCAAGCGTAATCAAAACAAGGTCAACTGTTTGTTTATTGATAACACTGCACTGCTGAGGTGAGTCCATTTGTCAATGCTTCGCCATTGATAAGGTGTTGGGTTCTGGTGTTAAATTCTCTTGGCAGTTATTTGAGAATGCACTGTGGAGTCCTCAGGCCAAAGTATTCACTCTGGAAGATTAACCAAATGCGGGCTAGGTTGACAGAGGCCACCCGCTTACCGTGTACAATGTGCTGAGTGGAGGGGATGGCCTCTACAATAGGATGGTTTTAGCTGGCTCACTCACAGGCATCAAGATCTGCTGACAAAGCATTGTGGGAGAAGAAGAGGAGTGCAGGCCAGCAAAGCTGAAAGGGAATAGGAATACTGTAGTTAGTCTGGGAAATTACATCGGCTTTGGCCTTTATCATTACAAAAACAGACTATTGAGAACATGATAGTCCACTCATCATCATCATTATAAGGGCTACCTCAGTAGTCTATAGTGCCAACTGTGTGTTCTCTTTCTCGAAGAAGCAACAACTGTCATCGGATTATGTTGACAAGAAAAAAGTAACTAAAAGGATGCTGTACTACACGCTGGCTGCTTGTCTGCGCCCCCTCTGTGCGCAATCCGTTATATAATGGAAAGGCTGAGGAATGATATTGCTGCGCTGATTCCGCCGGTGAAGACCTGTGATTATGCCCATAGCTATAGAAACAGCGCTCTGCGGTTTTCTGAGCATCATTACCAAATGCATTTGGGTCGGGTAACTATATTACATCTATCCAAAACAACAAAAACGATGTTAACTGCAAATGAAGCAGATAACCAGCCACATTTTCGAACTATATACGAACGACAAAGGTGCTGTAAAAACAACGGTAGTGTTCTAATGAAAAACACGATGTAATATGTACAATTTAGTTTCAACTTACCAAATAAAAAAGGCCCCACGTTGATTACAACACACAAGTTGAGGTGGAAGACCTTTGTAGTCTTACAATGTCAACGGGAAAGGTTTCAGAACAAATGAGTAACATCGCCGCCATGATATCCAGTTGTGATGTGATCAGGATGTTCTACACAGCGGTTGTACGTGGCTTTGTGTAGCCTCGCGACAACAGGCCGAAGCTAAGGTCTGCATTTCCTCAACTGAATTATGATGTTCGCACTCATTTTCTGACGCCAGTCACTGGGTGGCAGTGTGTGACTTGTTTCAACACATCAGCCACTGGACTGAACGCTCACACATTATTGGTTTTAAAACACCGTTTTATTGACTTTGTTGTTATCTAATTCCTGTATTGTAAAATATACAAAGACCTTTCCTGTTTAACATTAAGAATTTGAAATATCGAATTTACAGTGCTTCAAATGGCCCTGAAGATGCGTTGATGCTGATTTTTTCTGGAGAGATTTCTTCAGTTTCATCTCTCCATCAAAGAATGTTGAAGGATAACTCTTTTATGTTGCTTATCTTTGATGATATTGAATGATAATCACGGAATGGGTCAAACACAAACTTTATTCAATTACAAGCAAGCAATGGACAGATGTACAAAAGCTATACAAATTAATGTATTCTCAACCATTTACAAGTAAGTCAATGATACAATTGTCTCAATTTAGAAATATTTTTACACTGACTTCATTGTGCTGTCATGGACGACCATTTGATCTTGCAATCGAAATGTCACATACAAAATGTTTACATAACGTCTCACTCAGTGGGAATTATTCAATATGATTGAATATACATGACCTGTATCAATTATATCATGGCTTTAATAAGTGAAGATATTTTCATTGCATAATCCAGTTTATACACAAGAGAGGAAATCACAAAATAGATTTTCAACCACTGAGAATAATCTGAGTTAGAGGCCAGAGCCCTAACTAACGATAGGACACATTTTCAACTCTGTAGACCATTGTGGTTTTAGCTGCCCATGTAACAATTATTTTTAAAATAATTATTATTAGTCAATAATGGATTGAAATAGAAACATTTAAGTAATCACTAATTCCCTAGGAAATATAATCTGTCAAATGTCTTTCCTTATTCCTGTAAACTTTATATTAATACTGGTCATATGTATCCATATTCACAAAACAGTCTTGCCTAACAACCGTATGTTTAATGACACTGAGGCTACCTAAATAACTATGTTTCATAGGCACGGTCAATATGCCACTTACTGTGATATGAATGAAGCAGTCTACAATATGTCTTAAGGGTCGAGATAAACAGAGGACCCATGTGTGTTATCATAGCATCTGTTCCAGCATGAGCAGAGCCATTGAGGCCATCTTCATGTTAAAATAGTCGTCAGGAAGGATCAGCCAATGACAAACCGGGTCATCAGCATGAATCAAACAATAATGTTGAAAGTCCCACCGATTTGACAACATGAAATTTGCGGAATTCATCAATGAAAATCCTTGCTGGAATTTTTTTTCAGACCATTATGTCCACATATTGACTAGGTACACTGACAGTGGACAGAGTCTAAATTAGTGCAGAAAATCCGGGAGGAATTAGTGTCAATTGTCTTGCACAGGGACATTTTGCCGGTTAAGGGATCTAGCAACCATTTGGTTACTGGTAAGATACTTAAAAGTCTAGGCCATCTACTGCTGCTCTAAGTCCTCTGATCATCTCTGTGGTCTTAATCTACATACTGTACAAAAAGGTCACAAACGAAAACTGAAGTTGTACATGTTACCGTATGCGCCTGCACTGGCAAAATGTGCCAGTTTATTAAAGAGTATGTAGTACGTACATCAAGGATCCACATTGCACAATGATTCCGAGTGGGGCATGGAAATGTTACAGCCGATCTACGTGTTTACATTTCTGCAATGGCAGGAAGCATGCAAGCCCTGATTCTGGCTTCTCTCCAGGCTGTGCGACATTCGGCAATCCAGCTTGATACCACTGTGTGTTTGTCTAAGTAGCAAGGACACTTCCCCCTTTCACCTGCCGAAACCCTGTACAAGTTGTTCTGGTACCTCCAGGAAAGTGAGCTGGAGGCGTCAGGTTTCTGCTGTTCTGAGGAGACTGTCTGCGGCTGAGTGTGGTCAGAGCTGGGCTTCTCTAGGTCAGCAGGGTCCACGAGGCTGAGCTCAGGGCAGCTGATTTTCCGTTGGGTCGGGGGTAAGGAAACCATGCCTGGGAAGCTGTCGGTGGGTATCCGGGGTTGTGGCCGATGCCGGTTGCTTCCTCTCTCCTCATTTCTCCAGCCCTTTGAGCTGTGGGAGTGAAGGGTGGTTGAGAAGAGCGCTTCCCCGTGACCGTAAAGGTACTCCAGGGGATCAGAGACACAGGGAACCCCACTGGCTGAGGTCCGACCCGAACCGACACCCACCTCTCTCTCCAGGCCACTGCACTCACTGTGGCTATTCTCCTGCCCCAGCTGTGGGCGACAGCCGATCAGGGAATTCAAGGGTTGATGGGGCGGCGCAGTGTTCCTCAGTCTGTGGAGCCTCAGACAAGGCCTCAGAGACGCCAGCGAGCCCACAGCAAGGATGTCACAGTCGGGCTCAGACTGGGGGAAGGTCGGCCGGGCCAGCTGGCATATTGACAGGACGTAGTCGTGGGTAGACAGTGATTGGGCCTGGCCGTGGGGTGGGAGGTGGCGGCTGTTGGCTTGGTTCATGTCTTGGACAAGTTCTTCATAGCCTTCCCTGATGGTGGGCAGGCCTCTTTTAGCCTGAGATCTGGAGCGTGGACGCATGCCTGGGAAACAGGTGGGAGGTGCAGGCTGATCAGTTTCCAGAAAGAACAGTGGAATGATCAAGAGATGTTGTTTTGCGAGGCGAATGTTAACATGTTAACATCGCCGAGAGATGGATCTACTGATGAACTCATGATCAGTTCTAGTTAAGTGTAGTTCAATGCAGGGAATGTGTAAATGACAATGTGTTTATGCTAATGAATTGAATATCTGTATATATGTGTATGTGCGTATGTGTGATTGCTGACAGGAAAGCTGAGCCTGTCTCCATGGTAACCTCACTAGTCACATCTCTGGGTGTGCTCAAATTACAATGCATTTGAAGACAAATGTGTGAATACCACCTAAACTCCAACATATATATCACACCCACCCAACAACCCCACCCACAAACACAAAAACACACAAATACATATATTATGTATGGGGTAAAAACACATAATTACATTGGGTAATACCAGCTTTGTGTGAAGGTAAAACATCAAACATTATCAGATCATCATGCCCCTCCCCATCCTTCCAATGGTATCAGTGGGCTTAGAAGACTGACAGACAATTAAACAGCCAACCAGTGTTACTAACCTACATTACAGATAGGGGCGAAGTGCATGCGCATAGCAAAATAAATTCCTATTACATAATCGTGTCTCCTGTCCTAAAAATATCTTAATTTTATGCAGCATGTCAAAAACAAGTCATGACGTAGAATATATTTCTTTGACATATTCCTCAGGGTGGCAAAATACTTAGTTCAATGCAATTATAAGCACCTCAGCTATTACACTGAGCATCAGTGCACCTGCTTTATATTAAATGTCAGTTTACTTATTGCCTTTCTGTACAAACACTTATAATGTAACAATTTAATTTCCTTAAAGCACATACAATTATTTGTTAAGGTCTGCATGATCAACGAGGCAGAGATTCCTACCTGGGTCTTCGTGTTTAAGTTGTTGTCACTTGCTTCTTTCTGTTGCTTCTCACGCCGCTGCCTCTAACCAAGCTGCCACAGAAATCTCTGCACCTCCAGCCGACTGGTGATCTCTCCTGCTCCAGCTAGAAAAAGGAAAAAATTGTTTTATCCCCACCCCTTTTGCTCTCTCTCGTTCTCTTTCTCTCTTTCCCCCTCCCCTTCCTCTCCTCCCTGGCTAAAAATAGTACCTCCATCACATTCTGTGCCCGAGTGCAGTCATGTGCCAAATTGATTTTATTGATGTACAAAGGCCTAGGAGACACAGGAAAAGGGATAGGAAGCACAGGAGAGGAGATTAGGGAAGAAAGAGGCTGCCTCTAGAAAGGAAGAGAGAAGGACGGAACAGAAGGAATCAGAGGAGATCGTGTAGAAGAGGATGAGCGTGCGAGAGAAGGATCCTCTACTTGATGATTTTTTCCAGGCTAAGCACAGCAATAGAATGTCATTGCTCCATATATATATATATATATATATATATATATATATATATATATATATATATATATATATATATATATTTGACATACATATTTCTTGGCATCCGTTGCTATATTTTCCCTTTGTTGATGTCGTCATAAGAGAAAAGAGCTGCAGTCTGTTACTGTACCTGTTAAGCTCCTTATTAAGTCCATAGGATGCGAGGGGTCACTGATTGGTTTGATGAGTATGAAAATCCTATGAAACATCCTATGGCCTTTGCGGTTACCAGACCTCAACTCAATTGAAAATCTATGGGAGATTTGGGACTGATGCGTTAGACACTGCACTCCACCAACAACATCAAAACCAACAACATCAGCAAATGAGAGTATATCTTTTGAAAAAATGTAGTTTCAGCCCTCCAGTAGACTTCCAGACACTCATAAAACCTGTGTCTAGAAGCACAGAAGCTGTTCTGGCAGCTCATGGTTACCCAACACCTTATTGAGAAATAGGTGCTGGTGGATGCAATTTTGGCGGCTGTTCCAGCACCCAACATCTCCAGGCCATCCTCCTCATCCTCTGTCTTGCAGCCTTTCCTGAATCAGATTCTGTTCTGGCCTCCACCCGAGCTGCTCCCATGGAGCCTTTAAATGCCTCCTCTGATGAGGTCCTAAGGGGAAGCACATGTGTAGTGTCTAGGCAGGTCCAGCCGGTGGCTTCCGGAATATTTACCACACATACAGTGGGGAGAACAAGTATTTGATACACTGCTGATTTTGCATGTATTCCTACTTACAAAGCATGTAGAGGTCTGTTATTTTTACCATAGGTACACTTCAACTGTGAGAGACAGAATCTAAAACAAGAATCCAGAAAATTACATTGTAAATTAATTATTAAAAAATCATACAATGTGATTTTCTGAATTCTTGTTTTAGATTCCGTCTCTCACATTTGAAATGTACCTATGATAAAAATTACAGACCTCTACATGTTTGCAAGTAGGAAAACCTGCTAAATCAGCAGTGTATCAAATACTTGTTCTCCCCACTGTATGTATCACCACACATGGTGTAATTATTTGTGTCTTTTATTGATCTCAACTCTTTGCTTTTGTCCCATTGTACATCATTTCTTTTGAGTACTCTGTTTTACTTTGTCTTGACTTACACTCTCTTGCTTTTGGCTAGGTTGTCATCGCTAATGAGATTTGTTCATTAACTGGCAGACCTGGGAAAGGTGAAATTAACACATTCTTCTTGGCAGATTTGTTCCAGGATGATCAAGTTGGTTGGGTAACACTTGTGGACAGAAATTTTCAAATAGATGCACAGGTTCTCAGAGCAATTGAGAAAAGGATTTGGACCACTGTACAACATTCAAATTTTTGCTCTTGAGCCAGTCCAATGTTGCTTTGACCTTGTGCATGGGATCATTGTCCGGCTGAAAGTTGACTTTGGTCCCAAGCTCAATTATGTATTAGCAGACAGAAGCAGGTTTTCTGGAAATACTTCCCTGTATTAACTTCAATTTAACAACATGCTTATTCCCTGCTGATGCAAAGCATCTTTATCTGATCAATCAATACATTATTTTTATAAAGCCCTTTTTATATCAGCAGTTGTCAGAAAGTGCTTTTACAAAACACCCGGCCTTAAACCCTAAGGAGCAAACAATAGTAGTGTTGAATTTCAGTGACTAGGAAAAACTCCCCAAGAAGGCCAAAATTAAGGAAGACACCTATAGAGGAACCAGGCTCAGACAGGTGAACAGTTCTCTTCTGGCTGTGCTGGGTGAACATATAAAGAGTCCAAACAACCGAGGGGGAGGGGGGGTCAGCAAAGTGGCAGCTGAAATCGTCTTGATCTGCAACACAACCAGGAGGACTTTGGACAGGGGCAGCAGTTAGAAAATGCATTCCTTAGATCAACAAGTATTTATTGTGACCCTACTCCCCCAGCACAATAGTAAAGCAGCGCAGGACCTTGGGGCTGAGACAGGGGGGTCCAGTGACACTGTGGCCCAACAGGCAGGAAATCAATCCACGCCAAGTATTGCCAGCAGAGTACAGCCCAATTGCACATGTTTGCAACAGAGAGACAACAACAAGCCAGTGACTCTGCCTCCAAATGGCATTGGAGGGAGGGCATCACAATGGCGATGAGAGCCCACCTGCCAAGACAGCAAGGGTGGACAGTATCAGGCCTTTCTGGTCAGCTTCACGCCCTGGGCCAGACCACCCTTAATCATAGACCAGGCTGAATGGATGAGTCTTTAGTAGACACTTGAATGTTTGCATTTCCAACCTTAACTGGCAAATCATTCCACTGTAGTGGAGCTCTATGAATGAAGGCCATGCCTCCGTCTGTTTGTCTAGATATTTTTGGTACAATTAAAAGGCCTGAATCTTGCAACCTAAGGTTACGTGTAGGTATGTATGGTTGGATCATTTCAGCAAGATATGTAGGACCAAGTCCATGTATTGATTTATAGGTTAATAGCAGGGTCAACAAAAGGCTACACCCGGAACCCCCTGTCACTACACATAAATATTGATTTGTCTTTTATTTCCTTTTATGAAAATAGCATTCTGAATATGCATGAGCTTTTATATTAGCTATTACATGGATATTCTTAATGGGTTGTTTCGTCCATGTGTTTATAATTATTTGTGTAGTTTCTATCACATCATTTATTTATCTCTGTAGGTTAAGGGACTGTTGAAAAACAGCAATTCGACACTGCCAGAAAACCTACTTGACATGAAATATACTATTTGCTTGCTTCAAAGAGTTACATACATTCATGACAGAGTGAAATGCTTGGATGTGTTCTACAGTACTTCTACTTCCCAGGATCCCAACTCCTGTATATGGGTAATCTTTTGAGTAATACTTGTCAGTCCATGTTTTGCACAATAATGACTTGATCTTATAGTGAGCTAAACCTTGTTTGGTGATTAAAAGTTAGCATAGGGACACTTTATGTAATGTAAAGTTGGGTGCCATCTTACGGATGAGATGTTAATGGGTGTCCTGACTCTCTTGGCTCTTCCTATTTCCCCTAACCAGTTGTTAATGTAAATTACGTGTTTCCACTTTCCTGGAACAACAAAGGAAAAATAAATTACATCAATTCACTTGGCTGATGCCAATCCGATTTGCTGGAATTTTAAATATTCTTCTGTGTAGTTAGTCCATTGTGTAGTTAGTCCATTTGATTATCTGATGATGGTGGCAATGTAACGTTCAACCAAATATTTGCCTACTTTACTTCTACTTTATTTCCATGTCCTAATAATGTAATTTAGACAAAAATGTCATTAGCCTGCTAATGATGACAATGACTCAACTGAGGTGCAGTCCTTGAGTGTCTTCCTTATGTAACCTTCACTTCAATTATTGCTTCTTGTTTATTATTCTATAGTTGACGATGAGCAAGGAAAGTATTCATGATGTGTCCATATGTATCCCGGAAAAAAATGGGAAAATACTTCATGTGTAACTCTTCTGAAACATACTGTAACAACTATGTCATAAATTAAATTATTTAGTTGGTGTTCCCAGTTTGTCCAGAAAGCCGTACTGCAACTTAATGATTCATTTGACTTCCTGCTCAGACTGATGGTTGTGAGTTGTTTTTAAGAGCAAACTGATGAATAATTTAGCATTGAAATGGATGGTATATTTTTTAAATTTGTATTCTATATAGTCATGTAAATAAGCAATACAAGTACTAAGCTATATTTTATGCAGTAAAATTTTTATGATCCTGTTTAATCAATTATTTTATACAAACGCTCAGGTGAATTAGAAATACCACAAGAGAATGTCCTACAAAATAGCAGCCAAATGCTTCAACGAAATAGGGTGTAGTGAAGAACACCCCTTGTTCCATACTGTATGGGTTATGTAACATGTTTTGTCTGTCCAAAACAAAACCAGTGCCATCTCAACACCCCCACCAGCATTACATCAGTCACTAGTCCCTCACAGATGAAAGAAGAAAATAATGATTGAATGCAAAAATGAATAGGTCATAGAACTGGAGCAGATGCACATCGTGGTTGTTTTGTAAGAAGTCATTACCACAGCAGGCAGGGCAAATTTGGAAGCTTGGTTAATATCAAGGCTTATGTAGGCGTTTACATGGCTATTCAGCCGACAAGCAATCTCAGGGCCTTGAGTACAGAATGGTTGGGATTCAATACACGACGAGTAACACTGCCCTCGGCTTCAGGAGAAAGCCCTGAATGTTTTGGACATCTGGTGAGAGTTTGTCATTGCGTTTACATGCACATTACATTGTATTCATACAACTATAAAGGATACAGAGGCAGCCTTGTTATCAACAATCAAATCAGATATTTTCATCAAATCAGATCAAATGTTTTTCACATGTGCTTTTTTTGGACTTTGACATAAAGGATTTGTTTTGTATTGATTAATGGCAAAAACATTTAATTAAATACATTTAGATTTTATGTTGTAACACAATAAAATGTGGAAAAGCCCCAGTGGGGTGAATACAATTGAGGGCCACTGTATTGGAATTATGTATGGCATGTTCTCCTTTTAGATCATAACTAACCATGACCACAGCAAAAAGAGCATCACTGCTTGGAAACTGAAGCATACTGGGTTTTGGTGGATGTGTCTCCATCTTGTCAGACACTGCTTCCAGGTTCCAAGCCATCTAGCGTGGACTCGTTTGAAACGCAAATTTCATACATAAGCTAGTTATGAATATATCTTTTCATTATGTTATTACTTGGTCATGTATCCTGGAGTCAAGCAACTTGAAGTGATCATAAACGCTTTTCAGTGGTTGGACAGCAACTTTAAAATTCAATGAAGTATCAATAGCAGGGATGTCACTAGAAAATCATGGATGGGGCAAAGCCTCGTTTTGGGGGGTCTGGGCATACTCTAGAGTAACCACAGGTGTAAAATTGATTAAAATAAGGTTATTTTTGCTAAAGGTTTGCTAAAAGTATACCTGTCTCATAGTTTGTGTTAGACACTAATCTAATATAACAAAAATGTTATCTAAATAAAGAAATTGAGGTCCACACTGTCATCATCCATCCGACACCAACAAAAGGCACAGAAACGGCTGTACTATGTAGACAAAATACTAAATTGTATAGTAAATGAACATCTACATACGGTATTTTCGGTTTCTAAGCAAGATTTCGCTGAATCATTCTGAATCATTTCAAAACTGATTTAGTCATTTGGCATATCCAACAGCAATTTGATCAAGTCATCAATATTTATGATTATTAATGACATACAAATGTTAGCTAGCATGTCATTAATCGGACATTTTGGATAGTGATGTAGATAAAAAATACGCCCCCTATTATCGGCTACCGTCTCCAATTATTGGCCACCTTTTTTTTGTTGAAATACATTATAATAGCATTTTATTTGTATTACAAATGACAGATTTTAGTCTTCTCTTAAGTGTCTACTAGAAAGTTGTAGTTATCTTTCTTGCCTTCTGTTAAAGAAAAAAAGGCTGATGACTTTGACATGACGTCCAGACAGTTGCACAATTCAAAATTCACAAAATGCAACCTCTGTTAAAATACCATGTTTTTGTGAAGTAAAACAATGACACAAAGATAAATCATGTCAGAAATGTTTCCACCATATGACCTATAACATGAAAAATGTAAAAAAACAAACTAAAATGTTTGAGGGGGAAAAATAAGAAACCCACAATAACCTAGGTGCATAAGTGTGTACACCCTTAAACTAATACTTGGTTGAATAATACTTTTTGGATAGGAGTCTATTAGCATGGCACATCTTGACGTGGCAATATTTGCCCACTCTTTGCAAAAGCGCTCCCAATCTGTCAGATCACCCTACTGAAGGTTTTGTACCACAGTTGCCAGGTATTTGAAACTGCTCATAATTCCCTCCACCCTGACTAAGGCCCCGGTTCCAGCTGATGAAAAACAGCCCCAAAGCATAAAGCTGCCACCACCTGCTTCACTGTGGGTATGGTGGTCTTTGGGAGATGTGCAGTGTTGTTTTTGAGCCAAACATACCTCTTGCAATTATTGCCAAAAAGTTCAACTTTGGTTTCATCAGACCATAACACATTTTTCTACATGCTTTTGGGGGACATGATGTTTGTTTTTGCAAACTTCAGCCGGGTTTGGATGATTTCTTTGTAAGAAAAGGCCGTCTTGCCACCCTACCCCACAGCCCATTCATATGAAGAATACGGGAGATTGTTGTCACATCTAGCACACAGCCAGTACTTGGCAGAGATTCCTGCAGTTCCTTTAATCCTACTATATCAGCTGAACTTTATTTGTGATTAATCAGAGTCACTTGAAATGATGGCAGGTGTGTAATGACTTCTATTTAACATGAGTTTTAATGTGATTGGTTGTGCACTCTTATGCAACCAGTTTAGTGTAAGGTTTTTATTTTTCATTTCCCCCCCTCGAAGATTTCAGTTCTGACATGACATGATTTATCTTTGTCTCATTCTTTTACATCACAAAATCCTGGCATTTTAACAGGGGTGTGTAGACTTTTTATATCCACTGTATATATGGTAGCCACACCTTTCAGATCTCCACAGAGGGCTTGTGGCAGAGGGCTGTTAAAAGGAGCTTATAAAATAGAAAATAGATACAATTGGGTGTGTTGATATTTAAAATCCCCTTCGAGCTGATATAGACTTGTTTTGGAAGGATCTGGTTAACATACTCAGGAAGGGGATCCCTGTGTGCTTTGGTGCAAACTTGAGAATCACGAGTAGTCCTTGGTTCATAAATAGCCAGTGGATTGGGGATTTGGTTGTCTGATGTAGAACATCTTCTACTTGGTTTGTGTCTAAACACAAACCATCACAAAAGCTACCCCAGCAGCATCTATAAAAATGATTTTGCAGCTATTGGAAACCAGTGAATATTTTGAAAATTCCACATAATAATCCATAGAGTGCTGTAACGTCGGCATCGCCTGGCACGGCAGCTCCACCTCCTCTCTGACACTCCACCTCGCCAATATACAAACCACTGGCTGGAGACTGTTGGCACCATGGCTCCTGGAGGACGCACCTGTTACCCATCACCCACCAGTTGTGTTTAAATGTGTTGTTGTCTCCACTGAGTCCCATGAACTACTGTTTGTATATATGACACATTGAGGTGCTGATATTTTGATATTCCTCGTTTTTTATTTTGCTTTCTTTTTTGCCTCATCTTTACGCACTCGCGCCATCACAGTTCCGCACTGTTGCTTGCGCTGGATGAGCCTTGTAACCTCATCTTCATCCTCAACTGCAGCTGCAATTAATTTAAATGCTTTCTCATGTTTTGGTTGCTATAGACGAGACAGTCTTTCATTAGATTAATCTTTTATCGCTTTGTAAATATATAGTGCTTTTTTGGCCTTTTAATGGGATGATTAGGTGTCCCATATTTCTGCCATAAAGACATCCAACTGTCCTGTTAATCAGAAATAAAATGTACATTCTAGTAATAACTTCCAGCCAATCAGCAAGAAGTATTCAACAATGAGGTACAATTAGGCAATTCAACAATGAGGTACAAGGGGGTGTGGAGTAATATGCCACAAACCCCCAAGATGCATTATTTATATTAAAACCAGTTACCATCGCAGTGAATAGTGATGTGATATCATACCCGTGGCATACAGTCTCTTATAAACCAGGTGGTTTGAATCCTGAATGCAAATTAGCTGATTAATGTTTACTGCCCTAATTATGTCTCAGGGGTTTGCGATATATTGCCAATGTTCATGCACTCTGTGATGTGTTGTGCCTATGAACAACTTTTAGTCATGGTATATATACACACCACTTTGTGACTTATTGCTCACATATACCACAGCTATCTGTCAATAAGCATTTAGGATTTGAACCACCAGGTTTAGAATTCTCTATAAATGTCAGCTGTGATGGACGGCGTATTGACATGCATTGCATTGGCTTATGGAGATGGCCTTTGATGTTGTTGAAAGATGTATGACATTTCCACAGAAAGATCTCCAGCAGAGACAATTTTTTGGTGATGGATAACTGGTTTGATCTCAAGAAAACAGAGCCATACTTGCTGGTTAGGCTGTTTGAAAAGGAAAGGTCACAGGATGTGATTTTGAGGGCTCATTGATCTGCTTAACAGTATAATTGATCAAGATGACTTTTAAGTTAAAATTATTCAATTCAGAATCACCGCCTTTTCCAGAGCACAGTGGGTGCATTGCAGTGAATTTTTATTATTTATTTTTTAAACAGTGTGTTATTCTAATCTACAGCACAGATGTTAAAGAAAAGAATCGACCGCTAGACTTTATTCAGGGCTAGGTATCTTATTGCAATTTCTTTTTTGTCATCTGATGTTTGAAAATCTCTAGGAAGTCATTATTAATTCTGGATATTATATGGTTTGCTTATAACCAGAAAATGTAGATTGCTCAATTCTACAAGATCAATGCAGAAACACTTGAATCTGAGATACTTTAACTTCTGTGTGCTGTTATTTTTGGCTAGGTCCCTCATGCAAAAGAGATTGATAATCTCAATGTGGCTAACCTGATTATATAAAGGTTAAATAAAATAAATGTACATTGTGCAAGGAAATTCTCAATTTTGATGAGACATGATATGTTCATACCATATAAATGAACATATATACTTAGAGAAATTGAGCAGAAATTAAATTTCCCTATAAAACCCTTCACACAATGGCCAGTGTACTGCTCGGCCTTCCACACAAGCTCATCAATCTTAGAGACCTTGGGGAGCCCAGCCCAACTAGATCCTTGACCTTTTGACTCCTTCAGCACTGACACTCTGGGGCCCATCGAATAATGTGTTCTCTGCCTCCTCCAGTACTGTGTGCACTGTTCAGTGAGAGACGCATGACAAGGGAGTAGGTTGCAGCCCTGACAGACTGCTGCCAGGACAAACTGTGGAGGCAGGGTAGCCTAGTGGCCAAGGGCTGGGCCAGTAAACAAATTATTTTCTGGTTGTCATCCTCAAAATTATATGGGGACAAATTGTGAACACAAGTTGCAGATGAAAATAAGATTTGTCCACAATGCTGTAGACTTCTACCATACCCCAGACCCCGACAGTTCAAGTCCACAAGCATACACAAGAAGCTACAATTGGCTTGACCGGTTTGGTGATCAGCTAGGACCTCTTAATCTATCATACCTTTCAAATGCTGACAAGAGTTATCACAAAATGGACAAATCCCTTGCACCACAAGTTTTAAAGATCATCACCGTTGTATTCTCTCTTGGAGGAGTTGGATAGATATGTACTCTACACAGACACTGATTCAGTGATCTTTGTCACATGCCATGGGGATTGGGTGCCCCACTGGGGCCATTCTTGGGTGACTTGACTGATGAGTCACCGGATGGTGACAGCATTGCTCAATTTGTTACTGGTGGGCCATGGTTACAAAACCGTTAAAGTTCTGACCTGTCTCAAAGCAAAAGGCATTACATTCAACAGCTACAACACATAACCATTGTTAATTTGGAGACACTAACACCACTGGTTGATAACTTTGTACGATGCGAGGGTGGTGATGATGATCACGTCCTTGCTAATGCAAGAGATAAAAGAACATTTACATTGAAAAACCGAGTAGTGTCGAAACGTTTCAGAGTTGTGTACAACAAGCATGTACTGCTCCCTGATTACAGCACAAGGCCTTACGGGTATTAAATCATATTCTAGGATGGATAGCGGTTTTAACCCGTGACTTCAACACCCATTCAGCTGGGTCATTAGTGGCCCACGTGACTCCGGTAAAACAGATTTTGTGAAGATGCTGTTGGATAATGCTGACGTTGTTTTCTCCATATAAATTCAGAATATCTTCTTGGTTTATTCATGTTGGCAACCGCTGTATGACGAAATGTTGAAGGTAAAGGAGATAACTTTTATAGAAGGTCTACCAACACCGCTGTGTGATGACAATCTGCTACTCATACAGAAAAACAACCTTTTAATTATTGACGATTTAATGAAAAGGGCATCAGAGAGTTAAGAGATGGATAGATTTTTCACACAACATTCACCCCACAGTAACCTGAGTGCAATTTACCTTGTCCAAAACATGTTTGATAAAGGCAAACTATTAACTTGAACACAAACTACCTCATCTTGTTTAAAAACCCCGGTGATAATCTACAGGTTAGTATTTGAGGCAGACAGTTATACCCTGGTCTTTCTCGATTCTTGATGGAGAGTTTTAAAGATGCAACACATCCGCCTTTTGGTTATTTACTTATTGACTTTAAAGCTACAACACCAGAAGTCTACCGTCTGAGAACTAGGTTATTTTCAGGGAATTGGCCTGTCATTCCTAAGAAAGTTTGATCATGTCTAAACGCATTTGTAGAAGTTTATCACATTTGAAGATGTTATTTAAGACAAGTTTACTAAAGGTTATTTTAGAATCAGCTTCCACCGACCTCATTCTATCACTTTGTGAAATAGCTCTTCATCTAGGGCGTGGAAATCAACCCTTAACAGCTCCAAAAAGTAAACAGACAAAAAGCCAAATTTATATACATGTCTAGAAAGAACAATTCAATTGTAAATAAAAGAAAAAAAAACATTAACCAATCTGGAGGTTCTCTACTACGGTTACTAAATGTTGCAGGTCCATTCCAAACCAGCCTAATTCAGGGCTGGAGTGGGGCCACTTTTCGTACGTGTTACGTTTGCCTTCCGTCTATAGCAACCCGTCTGTTAAACGTCAAGTTGTCTGTTGCTCACCTTGTTTTTCCGTGACTACAGGGTTCCACAAGAACAACCACTTGTGTACCGACCTCCTGCCCGTCTACGACTGCTCTGCCTGCTACCTACCTGTACCACTGCCGCCAGCCTGTGTACCGACCACCTGCCCGTCTCCGATTTCTCTGCCTTCTACCTACCTGTACCACTGCCGCCAGCCTGTGTACCGACCACCTGCCCGTCTCCGATTTCTCTGCCTTCTACCTACCTGTACCACTGCCGCCAGCCTGTGTACCGACCACCTGCCTGTCTCCGATTTATCTGCCTGCTACCTACCTGCACCACTGCCGCCAGCCTGTGTACCGACCACCGGCCCGTCTCCGATTTCTCTGCCTTCTACCCAACCCTCAATAAAAACAATCATAACACCTCACTTTTCCAGTCTGCATTTGGGTTCCTATCGTTCATGGACACTTTTATTTCACTTTCACAATTTTAATGACTGTTTGAAGCACGTTACCCAGCTAATTACCAAGAGCCTTGGAAGCTAGAGCTTCCCTGTGTATAAAACAATGAGCGAAACTAACATGTGGCGCAATGGCTGGTACCTTTGCCTTTAGACCCTTATGTTTGCCCATCATAGCACCAGCCCAATCTATAAACACGCCCACACATTTATCCCAACTTAGCCCCTCCTCCTGCATCTTAACATCAATTTTGTTTAATATATCCTGTCGTGTGCATGTCCCATCAAGCATACTGCAAACTGACATATCTTCATGTAGTTTGCCCTCACAGCAGTATCTGACAAAGACGAATAGTTGAGCTGCATGTGATATATCTAGGGATTCATCATGTGGTAGAGAAAATGTCCCGCAATTTTTTATACGATCAATAAGCTGACTCTTTATGTCGTTTTCCATTTCACCTATTTGTTGTGCAGCAGTGGGACTTTTTAAGCAGACTTGCTATTTTTTCACCTTGTACAGCTTGACACATGGCTACTGCTGCAGGGAGAATTAGACTCTTGCTAATCGTGTGTGGCTTTTTTGATTTTGCAATGAGATATGACACTTTATAAGATGCAGCTTGGACATTGTTGTTGTGTGGTCAATACTTGCTTTTGGCCATGCATATTTTGCTCATAGCGACGACAAGAAATCTATTGTTATATAAAAGTGTGTTGGTTGTTTAGTGTGTAAATGTCTCTTTAGTTTTAACGCCTTCAAACTGTCTGTTGCTGGTACTGCTGAACACATTACACACTGTGGATGTGCATCCCCATCAACTACCAGACACATAAATCCATACTGAAAGTAATCGTCTTGATATTTCTATCGCTCTGCTGAGTTGGTCTGCTTATGCTTTCGTTTCCCTCCCTGTTTCACTGGTGCTGTATCACTCCCCGGGCTATGCACAGTTTCCACCTGCCTCTCATACTGCCTTGGAGGCTTTGCTTCCATTGGCGTCTCGTCAAGCCTGGACTCTGTGTCACTGTTAAATTGCGGTTCATCAGATGTCACACCCGTTATTTTAGGCCTAGATTAAAACAATTTCATTTTTAGGAATCAGCCACCGATCCATCTTAAGCTAATATCTGTACTCTCCGAAAATAGCTTTTCTAGCACACTGGCTATTAGAAAAACTGCGCCAACAAGTATTTTTAAAACAAGATATAGCCTATATCAGCGTTTTAAACTATGTCGCCCCCTATAGGTATCCAAGTAAAATGTACAATTGAGTGTATTTTTCCAAATGTCACTAACCTTAACTGCGGAACACGTGTAGGGAAATGGGCAAGATCCTTGTTGTGCCGTTGGATGTTAGAATAAAAACCAGGAAAGCCTAGTTCAGCCGGCCCGCAATAGAAAATTTCAACCTCTTGAGATTCAAACCCGGGTCACCCACATGGGAGGCTGTGTTGTTAACCGCTACACCACAGAGTTGTGCATTTGACAGGTACAGCTTTTTGTGTCTACCTTCAACAAATCCTCTTTTGCCACTGGCCATTTCAACAGCTCATTGGACATTTGTGAATGATATTGATACAGTTAAACTCTAAGTTCCCCTCCACCACAAATAGCGTCTATGAACATTCATTTGTAAATGACTTTGATAAAATAACTATCAATAAAGGTGATGATAACTAACTTTTTCATCAAGTGAAAAGACGAGAGAATCGTGGAATGTACCAGAAATAGACGAAATACTGTCTAAATTAGTTTTATTACGGCCCACAAATAAAATGTATACATTTGTTCAAACTTAGGTCTTCCAAATGAGAGGCACTGTCTTTAACCACTAGGCCGCGGCATTAAACGTTTCAGCAGTTGCTAGACACCATTGAGCATTGTTTTAAACTGACTAACATTTCTTATTCAATTTACCGCCATAATAGCGCCTATGAACTGTATTGTTTTTGCCACTGGCTGTTTTAACAGCTTATTAGCCAGTAATAGGCTTACTAGTATCTATTCCTGGAATATTCATAATACTTGAGCAATATCTACCGAGACTGAAGATGAACTTTTCCGTGCGAGAATAATTCACAATACAACCGAATACAGTTTTAGTTAAGGCATACTATTATCTAACTACTGTATGTTGGATCCAGCATGTTTGTTTTTCTATCCTGACCCAAAACGCATGCACGGATGCATACCTCGAAAATCCACCAGAAACAGTCGCAATATTAACGTAAACCGTTTTCTTTCAGATCTACTATTATGTTGAGGATTTAGCCAGCAAAGTTTTTGTCTATACAGAATAATTCATAATACATACAGTGGGGAGAACAAGTATTTGATACACTGCTGATTTTGCAGGTTTTCCCCCTTACAAAGCACATAGAGGTCTGTAATTTTTACCATAGGTACACTTCAACTGTGAGAAACAGAATCTATGATTTTTAAATAATAAATTTGCATTTTATCGCATGACATTAGTATTTGATTACCTACCAACCAGTAAAAATTCCGGCTCTCACAGACCTGTTAGTTTTTCTTTAAGAAGCCCTCCTGTTCTCCACTCATTACCTGTATTAACTGCAACTGTTTGAACGCATTACCTGTATAAAAGACACCTGTCCAGACACTCAATCAAACAGACTCCAACCTCTCAACAATGGCTAAGACCAGAGAGCTGTGTAAGGATATCAGGGATAAAATTGTAGACCTGCACAAGGCTGGGATAGGCTACAGGACAATGGGCAAGCAGCTTGGTGAGAAGGCAACAACTGTTGGTGCAATTATTAGAAAATTGAAGAAGTTCAAGATGACAGTCAATCTCCCTCGGACTGGGGCTCCACGCAAGATCTCACCTCATGGGGCATGAATGGTCATGAGGAAGGTGAGAGATCAGCCCAGAGCTACAAGGCAGGACCTGGTCAATGACCTGAAGAGAGCTAGGACCACAGTCTCAAAGAAAACCATTAGTAACACACTACGCCATCATGGATTTAAATCCTGCAGTGCATGCAAGGTCCCCCTGCTCAAGCCAGCGCATGTCCAGGTCCGTCTGAAGTTTGCCATTGACCATCTGGATGATCCTGAGGAGGAATGGGAGAAGGTCATGTGGTCTGATGAGACAAAAATAGAGATTTTTAGTCTAAAGTCCACTCGCCGTGTTTGGAAGGAAGAAGTATGAGTACAACCCCAAGAACACCATCCCAACTGTGAAGCGTGGAGGTGGAAACATCATTCTTTGGGGATGGTTTTATGCAAAGGAGACAGGACAACTGCACCGTATTGAGGGTAGGTTGGATGAGGCCATGTATCACAAGATCAACAACCTCCTTCCCTCAGTAAGAGCATTAAAGATGGGTCGTGGCTGGGTCTTCCAACATGACAACGACCCAAAACACACAGCCAGGGCAACTAAGGAGTGGCTCCGTAAGAAGCATCTCAAGGTCCTGGAGATGCATTAAACAGACTGGGAAGACGTCCATATGATCCATATTCCTATATGTCGCAAATAAGTTGTCACTTTATGCCACCAGTTTGGTTCCGCCCACAAAATATAGCTATTTATATAGCTATTATATGTATAGCTATTTACTAACACAATAAGGTTCTATGTCAATGACATTGGCCTGGTGCCTTCTATTTAAAGACTGAGGGCATAGCAAATGAGCGTTGAGCACGGCTAGATAATTTCTACCAAGATACTTCTTTCTCTTGGATATTAACCCTTCTTTTTCTAACAGTCACTGAAGAAATTCAATCAGAAGATAATTTCAATTAAGTCAAAAAATCTTTAGGCCCTCTCTGAGGGCGTAGAGGTCCCTGACGGTTCACCACTGCCTAAAATTGTGCAACCACACGCCACTGTGGTTAAGAAGATGCAAATGAGCTACTCGGGATGCTGAAGAGATGTGGCATGTCCTGAGGATCTCACAAACATCTATAGATACACCATCAACATCATGTACTCAGATGACTTTAGCGACTGACTTCCCTGCTTTTGTATTGCTTTTTGGATGGTGTTGAGATCAGTCCAATATGCTGTTTAGGAGCTGACCTGCTACAACCTCTGCTTAAATACGTATACTACCAATACATTTTTTTAATTCACAAATCATTATTTAGTCTTATGCTGTATGTTAGCCAAGTCAAACAAAATATGACAAAATAATCATACTGAGCAGAACACAGCAACGTCCACAGCCACTTTGAATCACAACTCAAATTAGTCTTATGACTACCATATGTGAACTTGATAAATGGGACCTATGTATATATTGCAGTCCGTAAGTGTTTGGACAGTGATAAACCATTTTTGTTGTTTTGGCTCTGTACTATATCACTTTGCATTTTAAAATATACAGTGACATTGCATTGCATGTAGGTGTCAGCTCTAATATAAAAAGGATGACTTGTTTCATCTATATCAGATGAACCATATACAAATAAGAGCCTCTGTTTAAGGGTACAAAAAGTATTTTGACAACTGGATTCAAAGCTAAATGGGGAGCAGGTGTGTTAGATTTGGTGTCCTCACTCTCACTCTCCCTCATACTGGTAACTGGAAGTTCAACATGGCACCTTATGGCAAAGAACTCTCTGGGAATTGTTGCCATCCATAAAGATGGCCTAAACTATAAGAAGATTGCCAAGCCCCTAAAACTGAGCTGCAACACGGTGGCCAAGACCATACAGTGGTTTAACAGGACAGGTTCCACTCAGAACAGACCGAGCCATTTCCGACAAAATAAGTTGAGTGCATGTGCCTCTTCTAAAGATGATGCACAAAAAAGCCCACCTACAGTTTGTTGAAGACAAGCAGACATGGATTACTGGAACAATGTCCTGTGGTCTGATGAGTCCAAGATGAACTTATTTGGTTCAGATGTTGTCAACCGTGTGTGGCCACAACCAGGTAAGGAGTACAAAGACAAGTGTGTCTTATCTACGGTTAAGCATGGTGGTGAGAGTGTTATGGTCTGGGGCTGCATGAGTGCTACCGGCACTGGGGAGCTTCAGTTCATGGAGGGAACCATGAATGCCAACATGTACTGTGACTTACTGAAGAAGAGCATGATCCCCTCCATTCGGAGATTGGGCCGCAGGGCAGTATTCCAACATGATAAAGAGCACAAACACACCTCCAATACGACCACTGCATTGCTAAAGAAGCTGAGGGTACAGGTGATGTCACATAAAAAGATACAATCAAATATTTATAAAAATGTGTGGGGTATACTCAGCTTTGTGAGATACTGTAGCCAAAACATTGGGCTGCCAACATCCAAGTACAAAATAAGACTGGTTAATTCTGCAATGGCAAAATACCTGGTAGACCATAGAGGAACTCTGCAATGGATGACTTAAGAATTCTCACCATGATGAAGAATAAAATAACAAAGAGCAGTCTAAAAGATCAGGAACACTATCCAGGACGTAGGAGTGGATGTATCATTCGCAGAAGACTTTACCTGCTGAAATACAGAGAATGGACCCTAAGATGCTAAAACATTAGTTAGCCTAACAGATAGTGGGCTAAAAACACAGAAAAGAGCATGCAGTGTTCTTGAATACGTATTTGTGGAAAGATGAGACAAATGTCAAGAAGTTAAGGAGTGAAGATAAGGAAAATGTGAAAAGAAGAAACTGGCAGAACAACTTATACCCTATGTGAAATAAGGTGGAGGGAGTGTTATGTTTTGGGGCATTTATGGCTATCACTAGGACTGGCTAACTTGTTTTTTTATTGCGGAGGCAACTGTTGATGGCAGTAGTAGGATGAATACAATCTAATGTCCTGGATATTGCAGTAATCACAGTAGGATACTACTATAATCAAGTAATGGAAGCTTCATTACACACCACCAAGACACAGCCAGGAGAAGGCACGTTTTCAAAACTCAGTGCACAAATAAGATAGAGACTTGCGAGAGAAGCCAAAGAGAGACATACAATAACTTTGAATTTGCTACAGAGTTAAGTGGCTGGTAGTAAAGTAATGGTGCACTGATCCATCCTATTAAGGGATCTGCATTGAATTGGCCAGTATTGATGCATGGCAAGAAAGAAGTAATTTGTTGAAAATCTTTTTTGAGGTTTTGTGGTTAGATGAGAAAAAAAACTGTAAGAAATCTCTGTTACCCTTGACCCTGACCTTCTTTGATGAACATTTAAAATATATCTCAAGAGTGCCTTATTTTCATCTTTGAAACATTGCAAAAGTCTACTTTCAATAAAAATACAATGCAGAAAAGTTAATCCAAGCTTTAGTTTTTTCAAGATTAGATTACTTTAATGCTCTTTTTTCTGGATACCCTGATAAATCAATACAGTAACTTCAATTAGTGCTGCACACAGCAGCTAGAATCCGAACTAGAATACATGTTTTAACACATTACTTCAGTACTAGCCTCTTTACACTGGCTGCCTGTTAGGGTTAGTGCTGATTTAAAGATTTTATTGTTCATTGCAGTTACATTTTGAAATATCTGACTAAACAGAAGGGCTTTTAGTGCCCTCCTGTGGATAGCATTGCTCAGGATCATTAAGACCCTACTGGGAGAGCAAAGATTGGCTGTGGGTTCTGACATTGAATATTGATGTTTGTATTATAATCTTAAAAGGACTGTGAATGACCTCAGTGATATTTTAGATTATGTTCTCTCTTTAATTAACATATGAAATACTTCCAGGGCAGATTTTCTTCTGTCAGTAACATTGCAAAAATCCAAAACAGTTTTGTCCAGAAACTATCTACGCTTTTGTCACTTCAAGATTAGACAATTACAATGCTCTTCTTGCTTGACAACTGGATAAGACACTAAATTACAGTTAAAAAACTCTTACCTCTACACTAGGTGTATTTGCATCTCCCATGCAGTCTTTAAGGTGCATATCATACCAAGTTTTCCCAATTCTCCACGTAAAACGACACAAGATATTCTACCAAGTATGTGTAAGGATGGAATATTTAAATAGCAAAATAATGACTTTTTTTCTTACTCATTTTTACGATTATAAAACCAATGTTACCTTACAATAAATCATTTTGAGTTTCAATGTTTAAAAAAAACGTTTAAGCGAAACTAAATGTTAATGTACTGTGACATCAGTAATTCAGTAATATAAGAGAATTGGTCAGGGGCCTGAATACATCGACATGTCATTGTATGTGGAACGATGCGGACGTGAAAACGAATGAACTCTTATCACCACCTAGGATAGTCAGGAGAGGACTGACCCATCTCCAGTGCCATATTTGATTCATTTTCAAGGCTGTATTTTCAAGTATTTGTAATTTAACTGGGAGGGATGCAGAGAACAGATGCAGGACAAGTGTTTAGAGAAATTGACAAAGAAAGCACTTTCCAGGTGTGTCCTCCGGTGGCGGTTTGGGAGGAACTTGTTTCGGTCTCTACCCTTCTTCTCCTGTCTTTCTTCTTCCCTGGCACCTGCTTTGTAGAGCATCAAGGGCTGCATGGCACGGCACATCTTCTTTTGCCTCCTCACATTGTGTTTAGCTTCTCCCCAGACTGCTCTACTGGGATCTTCATGTAACCGCCTGACGAGGTACCAATGGGAGGCAGCTGTTCAGGGGTGTGGCTGGCCCATTCATCTGCCTCCAGAAGGTTCCGGAACCAGCCAGCATTCTCCCTTGGTTCAATGCTGATGCAGCAAGTGAGGGCAGAGATCACACCACACTTAACCTTTTTGGTTTTCAGGCATTGTCAAGCATTGTTTGAAAGAAGAGATAGTAAAGATGAAAAAGCAGTGGGTCAGATTCTAACTAATGCTGAAGTACATGACCATTGGAGACACCGGAGGCTGAGGCTGTAGTGTAATGAAAGATATTTTGGGGAAATTCATCGAAGTTGCAATGTTGTATTGCACCTATACTCAGTTAAGACTTCCTAATCTCACACCAATGAGCCCATCTGCTTCCTCAGAGAGGTGTACATATAAGGTGGGGTCTCAAAGTAGCCCCATCGCTCAGACAAACCAGGTGGGAAGACAGACAAACCAACAATGTAGTATAATGAAATGTGTCTGATTAATTACACTGTTGTCTGATCTTTTAATGTGTCCCATAAAGGGGCGAACTCTAATTTTTTTAAATGTTTGTACATGTTATTGTATCATTTGTTACAAATAAATGTTTGCTAGATGAAGAAATCAGGGCAACCAAATATATAGTTTTGGATGCCGTTAATTCAATACATGTAAATGTGTGAACATGCTGAATGTTTCTAGGTTTTTATTGTTGTAGCTGCGGGTAGGTTGTCCTTTTTTTGACCCAACAGGAAAGTTTGGAATTGATACAAGGGTACTCCTCATTTAACTTTTTCCAGTGTCCATACACTTGTTGTTATATCTGCAGATAATTACACAAATATACAGTGGATATAACAAATCTACACACCCCTGTTAAAATGTTTCTGTGATGTAATTTTTTTCTCCACTTTTAATGACCTATAATGTGAACATTTCAATTGAAAACTGAAATCATTTTAACAGGGCTGTGTAGACATTTTATATTCACTGTATATACAAGTTTTGGAGCAACATGCTGCCATCCAGATGACGTCTTTTTCAGGGAAGGCCGTGCTTATTTCAGCAAGACAATGCCACACCACATTCGGCACATATCACAGCATGGCTCCGTAATAAATGAGTCCAGGTGCTAAACTGGGTCTGCCTGCAGTCCCGATCTGTCACTCATTGAAAACATTTTGTACATTACGAAACAAAGAATTAGACAAAGGAGACCCCAACTGTTGAGCAGCTCATCAAGCAAGAATGAAAAAACATTTCACTTTCAAAACTACTGCAATTGGTCTCCTGAGGTCCCAAACACGTACAGAGGTTTGTCAAAAGAAGAGGAGATGCAACACAGTAGTAAACATGCCCCTGTCCCAACATTTGTGAAACATGTGGCTGGCATCAAATTCAAAATGGGCATTCATTTTTCCTCAAACAATAACATTTCTCTGGTTCAACATTTTAAATGTAATATTTGTATTATTTTCAATTTAGAAAATATAGGGATTAAATGATTTGTATATCATTTCATTTTGTTGTTATTTGCAATATACACAGCGTCCCATCTTTTTTGGACATGTCATCTCTGATTAATGGATCGCTACACAGTCAAATTACTTCTGTACTTGACTGATGAGAAGCCCCATATTGAGGCATTGTAAACTCAAGGAACATTTGGTCATTATAATATATGGTTGGTGACATAAAGGCTTGCAACCTTTACTAGAACCACCCTGCCTATTATGGTTGCTTATGCTAAAAAAATCTCTTTTCACACGTAAATCAAAGAGACCAGACCTGCAATCTACGAGTCCTGGATTGCTATAAATCAATAGCAATTAGGCTACTAAAATATTCTTAATATGTATGAAATAATTTCATTCAAATCAAAGTTGAAGGATTTTGACCCATTGCTTGTAGTAGCTGAACTGCTTCACAATGGTATTTGGATAATCAATCCCTTTCTAATGTCTGTTTTAGAATGGATCTCTGACATAAATCATGTGAGCCTGATTTCTTATGGTTACTGATAGTTATAAAAACAGTGTTGATTGTTGACTATTAGTTTAACAGTTAGAAAATGGGCCTGAGACATTATGATTGTCTGCAGGCTGCGGCATCTCTTGACCGTCTTAAATGAGCCATGACAGGTTTTGTTTATTATAGATCCATTGCCCTTTTAAGGGTATCAAGCAATATTCAACACGAGGCATATATGGTCAAAAGAATAGGCCTACTGTTGTTATTTTGTAACAAACTGGCAACTATGCACCCACAAAATGTTATAGAACAATGAGATTGATGATTTGATCCACAATAAAAACTAAAGGCAATTGGTGTCAGGCTAAAAAAGTGGATTGATGCATCCAAGTGACAGTCTAATATAAATAAGTTAATTTGAGGTGGCAACTAATGCTTAGAGCTTCTTACTAGTAACCAAATGGTTGCTAGGACCATCTGTTGTAACGTCCCCGAGCAAGGCTTATTTGCTCAGAGGTTGTTTTCTTTATACCGTATAACAATGTAATCTCAGTGAACTTACCTGGTAAAATACCAAAAAACGTGCATTAGATATTTCTCTGAATTGAATGTAAAGCTATTGAAAAAAAAGTTTATCATGTTTCATGTGTCAATTATATTTTTTGTATCAAAATATCTAAAATATATTTGAAATAGAACATTAACCATAAAAATGTCTATTGCATGGCTCTCCCTTTATTGCAACTTTGTCAAAATGTTTTGTAGTGACTAGTTTAAGTGATAAGGCATTCAGGTAAATACTTTAAATATGCAATACAAACAAAGTGTGAGAATAGTATGTCTACCTGACTTATGTAGAAAGGCATGCTAAAAATTTGAAATGTTTGTACATGTTTTCTAACCCAAATTTACTTTACAAATGTAGTATCAACCGCATTTAGCAGACCCTTTTAACCAAAGCGACTCACAGTCATATGTGCGTACATTCTTTGAATGAATGGTCCTGTGATACAAACTCATTATCCTCAATTTGTTAGCACCACGCTCTTCCAATGGAGCAACATAGCACCAAATTAACACAATACATTCTAAAAAAAATCAAATTATGTATTGACATCAATGCAAAAAATAAAAATTATCTTCATTACTAAGCAGCGAGTAAAAATGTGCAATTATCGCTCAAGAAAGTGGATAAACAGAAAAGTAATTACTGAGTTTGGATATTCATTTCCCAATATTGTGTCTGTTTTCATTCATTTTTATACCATTTCCTGATTGGATAAAACGAAAAGCATGCCACATTCCAAAACTTAAGCCTCACATAGCACATTTTCATTTTTACACAGGTAATTGGACGGAGTGGTTTCTCCTAATTTCGTTACAGAGCACAAACATAGGATTAGAATGGGCTGAATATGGATTATTGGAAATAGATATGACATGAGTGACTGACATCAAGGTCCTGGTTTTCTTTTTGCCCGTTTGAGGAGTAATTCTTGCCTCCTTTTCTCTGCTAGGAGCTCTTGTATCCTTTTATTTCGTGTTGTTTCTCGGTACAGAGTACGTCTTCTGGGTACAAAGTGATTTAGCGAGACCTCGTTATCAACACCGATGATTCTGTATGGCACGTCAACCAAATTGTTTTCGCTCCGGTCCTCTGTCCAGTGGGGGGCTACGGTGGAGGGCGACTGCGTGACACTGGGATGCCGCTGTGTCTTGACGGTTTTACGGCGTTTCTCACCTTTAGGTCTGGGAGTGGGCGGAGCCAGCGTTGTCCAGGACTTACTCATTAAAACATCAACCCCAGCTGTGGTGGGTGTGGTGAACTCAGGGACAGCTGTACCAGCAGTAGGTTCGGTGGTGGTGACGGTGGTTCTGGGAACTGTAGTCTCCCCGGTGGTGGTGGGTGCAGACTTGGGACTCCCAGATGTAAACTTTACCCTGGGGTGTCTGGTGGTTAATACTGCAGTGGTGATGTACTTCCTGCTAGGACTAATCGTTGTCATAGTGCGGTGGCCACTGGCCTTGGTTGTCTCCTCCTCATAATCGTCATAATCAACATACGCAAAGTCAGTGGTATAGAGCCTGGTGGTAGATTCGAGTGTTGGGGTTGTTGCGATGGTCGCTGAGTCGGTAGTGTCCATGGGGGTGGGAGTAGGTCCGGAGAGCACGGTGGACCTCCATGGCCCTGTGGTGATGGTCTCCTGCGTAGTGGTGAAGTTCCCATCTTGGCAAGATTTGCAACACAACTGTCTGAAGCCGAAGTGAGAACAGTACCTCCTCAAAACCTCAGTGCGACAAAGAGCTGACTTATCTCCTTTACACTGCCCTGAAACAGGCTCCACATATGCACGATCGGTGGTAGAGTTCCTGGGGTTGGGTTTGTCGGTGATGGCTGTTAGAGGGGTTCTGGTGTATGTGGGGATGGTGGGAGTGGAATGGGCGGTGACATTCCTAGACGTAGCGGTGAAGTTCCCATCGCCGCAGGACATGCAGCATATCTGTCTGAAGGCAGGGTGAGAACAGTAGCTTCTCAACACCTCAGTTCGACAGAGAGCCGACCTATCTCCTTTACACTGCCCTGAAACACAGAGCAACAGACATCTATGAAACAGAGCCTCCTCAGGCTTACACGCAATGCCAGACATAATAAACTAGGAAATGTCCCTCGAAGAAAGGAAAAGGCACAGGAAAGGCTACTGCCTACTGATTGGGCAAGCAGAAGTAGAAAAAGATTTTTCATGCTGAATCAGGTCTACACAATCGATATTTGTTCAACAGTTTTGCATCCATCCCACGAGGTGGATAATCCGTGAGACAAAAACTAGAATAGTTGTATATTTTGTTTTATTTGGTAGTTTTGGGCTGCACTGCTGAAATTGACTAGAAAACAAATCAATCTACACTCTCCCTGTCAAATATGTGGCTGCCTTGAGTGAGTACATCAAACCAGAGGGTAGACAGTGAACAGATTGGTAAACACTTTGGTTAAGGACTGCATACACTGGTAAGACAAAACAAATTAACAATCACTGATATACCCACTGGTTGTTAGTGGAAACCATCCATAAATTGTTAAATATGTCTCGTGATAAGCATAAAACTCTTCATCGAGTATCTCTAATAAAAATATAATAAATATATATATATATATATATATATATATATATATATAAATAAATATATAAATAAATATATAAATATATATAAATAAATAAATAGATATATAGTAACAACAACATACTTTCAGGCCTTACATATTGGCTATTGAAAGCACACAATTCATTGTTGTCACCAAGTTGAGAAATGTACAGTCATAAATGCTACTTAATACAGGCATCACGTTGACAACTTGATATAGATACTCCCAGTAAGTCACAGTTCAAGTCTTGTTGGCACAGGATTTTCCACACAGCTGCCAGAGACAGCTTGCTACATTGCCACAATAAATACACAATGAAGTTAAATGACAACCTCCATGTTTTCCACAAAGGTGCAGTGAATATAATTAATTTTGTAGTAAACATCAAGAACAGGTCCCTTGTCCCTCCTCTGGAATTTGGCTAAACCTTATAACAACAAGAAAAAGCCATCCTTTTTGAAGTTTTCTTAACAGCCTATTATAAGGCAAAGGTTTTTTCAGATGACAAAATTACTGATTGGATGAGGTATCAGAATTATTTGGACTAATGTTTCACAATGACACACAAACACACTAGCTTATTTTTGAGAAATGAGGTCTGTCTACAGAACTGCACACAATGTTTCGAGATTAAAATGCCCATTTTGTTTTGTGCAAGTGAGAATAAATACTCCTCTCCACATTCTGGCTTCCTCACTCCATTGTCATAGTTCTTAATACTCATTAACCATTTAACTTCAATATTTAGGTAGAACATATACAAAAATGCACATACAGTAACAGTCAGATGGACAGGCGAAGTAACCCACAACTTATTTCTGTGGACTTATTTATGTTGATTGGTATGTACTGGTATGACTGTACAACTATATTGAGCATGAGTCTGCCCCACCTATAGTATTAACAGTCAAGAAATGTCTCTCCACCCAAAAAACTGTCCAGCTTATCAAATCCACTGCATAACTCCATATTTAATTGGAGTCCCAGGTTCAAACCTAATAAGAGGCAACCCGTGATCAACACCAAATATATCGCGGAGGCTAGGCCGCTAGCATCCAGGCCTTAGTAAAGCCTAATCAAGGTGGGAGCATCCATTTCTCTCTTCAATGAGCGTTCGTGGCCGACTTTGTGGCCGATATTACAGCAAGATCGCTGAAGGAGAGTGTGTGCATGTGAGAGAAAGAGCCGAAGAGCCAGGGACCGCAGCCCAGGAGGCCAGCCTCCCTCAGCCAGACAAAGAAGCCGCAGGCAGGCAGACGGGAGCCTTGAGAGACGTCCTCCAGTGTAGAGGAGAGAGGGAGAACAGGAGAGAGCAGAGAACCTCTATCAAGGCAGCCTGCCCCGCAGAGAAAGGCAGAGCGAGAAAGGCAGGGCCCAGCTGAGCAGAGGCATGCAGCGGACTCCGCGCTCCGCGCTATAGAGGGGACGTTTACTTGAGGAGATCTTTGGAGCGGGAAACTCTGGGTTGGCCCTTGACAACCACTGGATCAAGAAGTTCCTTCCGTCACCTGAGAAGAAAAGCAAAAAACAATCAAGGATTGTTTGAAAATCCAATAATACTGTTTGTGATGTAAATGAGGTCATTCTTGTGTCACCCGAGCAAGGGAACAGCTGGCAGCTCCGGAGTGTAGCAGGTTTAGCCTCCATGCAGAGTCCCACAGAGTTATCGGGCGAGCTACACAAAACCTGGCGCTCCTGGGTCCCATTGCCGCACGTCACTGAACACTAACATGAACACACACACACCCATCAATTCAATATTTCACAGAAACAGGAGTTTCCTTTACTGTGGTTAACGCCGGACAACTATTTCCGCTTGGCTTTCGAGTGCCCCGTACCTGGGACCAGGGCCCCGCCCTCCACTGAGTGGGACACAGCTGCCGGTTACACGGGCGTTTTCCCTCCGGCCTGTCGTCGTTACAGTACTTGCTGTTGATGGAGCGCTGGCCGCCACCGGAGAGGGGCTGGAGGCAGCGGACAGAGCGGATCTGGTAGCCAGTCTTCCCGCAGGTGGAACTGCACTCATCCCAGTCTCCAGTGACCCAGCTGGAGAGTAAAGGACACCCACATCGACACAGACCAAGTAAGAACACACAACGTACTGTTACCGTACCCAGAATATTCCGTGCTTTATTTCCGGAGACGGTACTACAGCGTTTGAATAGAAGGTTCCCGTGTATTAAACACATAATCCTGGGTTCACATACACTGGCTGGGAACACTCTTTGTGGATGCAGTCCTTGCTGATTGTTCTCGGCTTGTCGATATTCGCGCAGAATGTTCGATGGACCATTTTCCCATCAGACTTTCTCTTGCAGCCAAATCTTGTGTACTGTTTACCTACAAAGCGTACAGAGCAGACACAATACCAGGGCTGCTTCATTGCTAGTTCACCTACATTTCTAATTGAAAACTTGAAATTACAATTGGATAATAGAAGAAATTGACTGTTATTTTCAATGATTTCTCCTTAAACTAAAAAGAGTTCCTTTTTTATCAAACGTTGGCACGTTTCCCATTCATATCACTTCCTGAATTCACCTCCTTTAGTTAGAAATGACCCCCCAGCCCTGCTCATTCAGCCTGTTTTTAACAACGCTGGTCCCCACCCGAGGCTATTTGGATGTAGAAGATAGACATTTGGCAGTTACCTCCTCCGCAGGGTTTCGAGCAATGGGACCACTTTTTCAGTGCCCACTCAAAGTAGTTATTGTCCTCCTGCACCAGGTTGCTCTCTATGGATGACTGCAGCTCCTCGTGAAGAATGTATTTGTAGGAAAGGGTCACTTTGGAGTCGCCATGGGAACGGATCTGTGGGAGGTGAGGGCAAGTCAGGTGTCGTAATTGACGAATAGTATATTACGGTTTTGGTGGAACATAACAGTCGCAATTATGTGGTATGTGTTCTGTAACTAGCGTGCATTCCCTGCGACCAATTATTTTTCAGAGAAACAAATGCTCCAAGGCTTTAGCCAACAACATGGCTGAGTAGTTGATGACACCCAATAAAGACTTTGATACGAAACGTTCTGTGGCACAAAAGATCCACGTACACAAGGCGGATCTCAGTTATTTCTACTTGTCAGGATGTATATTGACTCACCATCACCAGAGTGGCGTATCTGAGAGGTCCTACAGTCTGAACTGTCTCCGTGTCATCATCATTGTGGTATTCCCATTCCACCCCTTTCTCTATCACCGTGCGGGATTCTGGAAACTCATTCTCATCGTTCAGAAACAGATGATCCGTGGCCTGGTTCTTCATTGCTGATACAGTGAGAACAGGAAATGCTTGGGTTTGGTGTCTTTTCCCCTTCAGAATAACATCTTTGGCTATACTATAATATTTTTCACAAAATGTGGGTTACTGATGGCAGAAACAACCATGAGACATTTGGAAGGATTATGACGATCTGCGGTGGATTGTTTCTGAGTGTTCCAGATCCACTTAGGGCTGCCAGCTAGAGTTTTCTGTACTTTCCAAACTCAATGCAGCCAAAACCTGACTGAAGCAGCAATTAATAAAAATCCTCCTTGCCCAAGCTAGCCACAGAATACTGATTTATAGAGTCCTACATCCAGGAAATTAAAGTCCCACTCTACTATTTACAACAAGCTTCCATGAAAAACATACCAAGTATATGCGGGGTACCCTTCAACTCCTGGATTAACAGATGCCTGGCCCCTTTAGGTATTTCAAGTATCTTGAGGAAACCTGAAACAAACAAAGTGAATAGATGTGTGAATGATAAAGATTCTCATCTTGACATAAATCGAGATTCAGATACCAAGAGGAGCATATGTAGACTCATTTGCCAAAACAATGTGGATGTTTACACTGTGTATCCTGTCTGAGATGGTAAATATGTACAGTATGTATCTATAGTATGGATGTACAATATTTATCCCTGCATGGATTGTTCAGTATATTTTCGAGAGACAAATGTTATGCATGATTTTTTGTTCAACTTATTTCCCCCAATTACTTCATCTCTGCAACTCGGGACAGTCGATGTGGAGATATGTGTCTTCCAAAACATATCTGAGGTTGTATACTAGGTAGACTACTCAAGTAAACTGAACCCACTGTCATGTCAGACAAGACATGCTTTATCATGTAAGTGTCCATGTGTAAACAGTAGCCATGAACGGTTCCGCCTGGTCAGCAATAATGCCCAGTAACGCTGCAGAGTTCAAACTTCACTCACCTTCTTTTTTAGCACTTCTTGTGAAGTTCCCCTTGATGATCTTACAGCTAGAGTTGTCTCCCCCACAGATCCCACATTTGTCTTCCTCCATGTCGGAGGCAATCTGGTTATCACAACCCACGTGCTGTAAGGCAGACAAACTGAATCAGTGTTTGGGAGTATGGGGGGGTGTTGGGGGTGTGGATGTTTATGTCTCGTAAAGGACAAATGCATTTTTTCAGACAAAATGAAAATCCTCATTGACATTCTCTTCAACATTCAAGAGTTGTACAGCAGTTTCCAGCTTCCATACATGCTTCTGTAATCATGTGGATGAATTGGATATTGTAAATTATAATTTACAATATATTCCTTGGAAAGGTCAAATATTTTCCATAGACAGGAAAAGATGCATGGCAGAGTGAGAGAATGAGAGAGTGCACTAGTGAAATTGGATATGGCTGAAGAAGCTTCTTGTCTGTATGGATAAAGAGTGAGTTTGGCAAACGTACGGGGAAAAAGGGCCATAACTTTGAATCTGCTAGAACACAGGAAATACCCAGTGGCAGGATGAGAATTCTGGGATTGTATAAGCCGTCCTAATGTTGGAGGTCATATTTGATGAGTTTGACTGACTATCTATACGGCGATGCCTACCTCACAGTCTCCTCGCACACAGACGCTGTAGGGGTCTTTGTAGGAGCATCTCGTACCATCTTGGACCATCCTGTTCATGGCCACCACATCTCCTGTCTCCTTGGACTGACAGTACAGCTGGCAACGCTCATCCGCTACAGTTCACAAAGGAGAACGGGATATGGGGGTTAACGAGGGGGGTACTACATTACACGCCTTCAGCTGTCTTCAACTGTGGTGTAATTAATAATAATTACATAGACCATTTAGAACAGTGTTTTGTATGACTCACTTCTGGGAAACCAAGATGTTTGGCAATTACGTAGACTTCGACTAGCTCACATGACTGACCAAGTCAAAAGGATCGATCAATGTTCGACAAGATCAATCAGCTGTGCTATCTCTGGAATACACTGAGATATATTCAACAGACTGGGGTCCCCCAGGACAGTTTTGACGACCAATGATTTAGCTTATTCAAAGTCACTAACAGTCACACGCATATCCTTTAACAACGGGTGGTCTGTAACATTTTAATTGCGAAACCAATTGATTATTACTGACTTTACTACTGACTTCGGAGTCATCATCATCTGCCATGTAACTAGGGAGATAACCGTGCCTGTATATTTCTGTTGTGGTCATGAGACATTTGAATGGCCATCACAACAGGATAATGAAAAATGGCACTGTCAGGTTGTGTAATGAAAGCCGTTACTTATAAAGCTAATCTAATATCCCAATAACAAACTTCCACCCCAGAGGAAAGCAGTAGGAAGATTCCTGGGTAATGTAATTTCCTAGTGTGCTTATTTAAACACTCCACAAAATATGGTGAGGCGTGGACTGTCTCTGAGGTTTGAAAGCCTCTCAGCCGCTCCAATGAACCAAACCCCACTACGAACAATCCTTATGGTCGGCCAATAACTTGACCTGCAGGGCAGCGAAGAAGTCTGAATATCGGCACAACTAGACGTCTGTCCCATTTGTCCTGCTCCTCTTCCTTCTCTCCTCATCCTCCTCCATCCTTACTGTCCACTAAGCGCTCAGAGGTCTGTTTGTGTAATGGGCCAAAGGTATGTAACACAAAGAGTTGCATGACGGTTTGCCTGGAAATTCATCCTGGCCCCCTGATGGAAAAATTAGAGCATGCTTTTTCCTCTCTTTGCCTCAGTAGAACCACAGAGCCAACTTTGAAGTAAAAGAGCCATCTGGCCCATGTATTAACAGCTGCTGTGAGGGCATAATACTGTACACTTTCCATCTTTTCTGTCCCAATCTCCTGACAGTTCAGAAGTGGCCATGCACAAGTACTAATCAATAAAGAAAGTTGTTAGCATAAAGAAACCATTTTTAAATCAGCTTTCAGTATCTCTGTGTGCAAAATATGGCAAATAGTTGTGGTTTTAGACACAGTGTCAATTTTGTAATGCCGCATTTTATTCATAGTGTATGTGTAAATAACTTGTCAAGAAGGTGGTATTAAAATAATTATTCCAATTTTTTTAATGGTGCACTTTGATCATATTCCATTTCTTTTAATTAGTTTTCTTTACTCTTATGCACTTTGAGATTATTCTTCTATAATACAATGTGCTTTACAAATGCAATAAATTACTATTCTTGCATGATCATCAATCTAAAATCCTCCACCTTGCACTCAAATAACTGCTAAAGACAAAAGAGTGACATCTGATGATAGCCAATCAAAACAGAGACAGCAGTGTCTGCCTCTCCCTCAACAGCTTGCTGCAAACCTGAACTTCATTTTCAAATGTAACTGTGATTTGTGGATAGGGTGAGGTCACATTTAGACCAAATGAGATCTTGTTTAAAACTGTTTTTAGAAGAGCTTGGCAGTTTGAAAAGGGCCTTTAAGAAGCCAACATCAGAATGAACACTACTGTGGCCTTTCCCTTTTTCCAAGTCATTTCAACTCCTAGGCTTGATTGTCTGACTTACGGTCAGGATGCTCATAGGGCAGCCAATGGTGCTTGGCGTTGTCATACTCAAAGTAGGGGTCCCACAACTTGCACTGTTCCTCCCTGAAGTCAGCCAAGGCCTTGGGACACTCGTCTAGGTTGCACAGCTGAAACTCGTAACTGTTGCCGTAACATGTGCGTCCTCCGTTGGCGGGTCTGAGTTACGGCAAAGGAGAGAGACAGCGGCGGTTCCTCACATGCAAAATAGGTCAGACGCTTTCCTATTTTTGTAAAAAGCATAGCTGTGTGCTCGTTGCCTTGTGGAGTTGTACTCACATTGGGTTGTCGCACTGACGCGTCCGGAATCGCACGCCGCCTCCACAGGTGCGAGAGCAGGAACCGAAGGTGCTCCACGTTCCCCAGGCTCCGTCTTGCCTGAGAATATCCATGGTCAACTTTATGCAGTAACCTTGGAAGCAGTGCTGACAGAGTAGGAGAAAGAGGTAAGAGAGTTGTCGTCGCTTGTGTTCAAACAAACATTGCAGCAACACGTTTTAACGGGCGGAGAACCTTTCGCACCTTCCCTGATGCACACTTAGTGCCGTCGATGGGCGGACCCTTCTTGGTTTTGCAGAAGAACGGGTTGTCTGGGTGACTGCACCAAAGCTGCTTACAGGGATCATAGGTGCTGTACTAAAAGAAACAGATTTTCGCTCTTTCACACATGAAGCTAATGAAAACATCCCATAGCCTTGACATGTCAACCAAAAAAAAAAACTGTGACTATTGTGTGCACTAATAATCATCATTTCCGATTGTGGGAATTCTACAGCATCCTTTGTATTGTGAATAGATACGCTCACACAAGATACGGTTTACTTAGGGCCATAAATAATTCCGTCACAAAGGCAATCTTATTGTTAATACATTTATCAAGACCAAGGCCATTAAACAGACACCAAACGTACGGTGAAATCAGATGCACCAAGACAACACATGTGAAAAGACAGAGCCACACATCTCTTTCAATACGGCAGGCGATACAGTCGGATACTGTAGCAGGTGCCCCTTAGAGGTGTGACGTCTGAACTCCAAGGGGTCAGACAAAATCAGCCCATCTTTGCTCCGTTCTCCACCACCATCAAGGAAACGAACAACCTACGTGCAAACATACAGTACATGGAACCATCATGAAGGGGTGTGTGTGTGCGCGTGGGTTAGTGCTACTTTGTTGTGTGCGAACAGTGCAATAGTTGTATTTTTGGAGATTCTTTGTGCGATATAGATCAAACCACTTGGGTGAGCTGTTGAGAAGAAAATCACATTCAATTTTGTTTATATTGCACACTGTAGTGATATGATGGGTAATATTTTTATGTGAATACATCTATTTTTCCCCCCTACTGTGTATGCGTGTGTGCACAAGAACAGGTTTGTCAAATTCATGACCCCATATTGGAGAATCTGTCAGGTTAAGGAAATGCTAGCCCTGATCAACACAAATGAACACGGATGTCACGAAGGATGGACAGTGACATGGTCGACCCGCTTACAGACACCTTAGAACAGCTACATGGTTTGTAGACAACATTAAACGAAGAAGTAAGGACACATTCTTCTCTGGCCTAGGCTGACTTACCTGCTTTGCTGAACGGGCCACCCTTTGCAGCTAAGGAAATAGTTTGACAAGAAAGTGAAGCAAAGCGTCCAATAGGCACTTCCTCTAACTTTCTCCAGAATATGATCCAAAACCCTGCTGTAACAGCTGTTTTTGTTCTCTTCTTTTTATATCAAACATAAAGCCAGTATTCCAAATCGTCCAGCCTTCTTGAAACAAAACAATGAATAACATTTTTTACATTGCTAATGTTGAAATGTGGTTTTCCTTTATAAGGAGGGGCATTTCTGTGCACTTGTTAGTCATTAAAATGTTTCACCCAAAGGCACCGAAACATACTGAGATGACATCGAACTGCACCAGTACATGAAGTCAGCCTGCTTTGAACTCATTAGTAAATAAACAATTTATTTTCTCCTCAGGATGTTTTAACAGTTAAGATGGCGTCACCGTTTGATGACCGTCCGCTGACCTTCGAGAGACCCTGATGTGGATCCAAATTTCCATCGCAAGTTACCAATAATGGCCGCAGATGCTGATCTTTATGCCTATTCAATTGAATTGGTTGTATCACTTGATGACGGCACTAATTTGGTGAATGGGCAGCTTGTTGGGCATATGGGTGAGAAGCTGATGAAGGACTCACCGCCGTACACATGGTGTAGCCGGCGCCAAAGTCGAAGCGACACTGTTCATCCATGGAGTAGTGGAGCCCTGGTAACTGTGGCAACGCCGGCCAGACATGGTGAAAGGGATCGTCACGGAGACATTCATACGAGCTGTGGGAGGACAAAAAAGCATATTGAAAGGGAGCTGAAGGTTTTCGATCTGTCAGTTGAATTCATTATTTTGAAAAATAAATGTATTCAATGTTTCAAACTGTGATCTAATACAAGACCAGTCACATGGCTACGAAACACACAGAAACCTCCCAAACGAACTTCATATCCGAAGCAACTAACAGTAGCAGTTCAACAGCTTTGTTCAAGGGCACAGGACCAGTTTTAACCATGTAAGCTCAAGGATGTGAACCGTCAAACTTTCAGTTACCGGACCGGCTCTTTCACTGTTAGGGATCCCTTTACCCAGGTCATATGGACAGAATGCTGTCGGGGTGAGCTGTACTCACTTCAGGTATTTGCTGAGCTCCTCCTGACTGCATCGGGACCAGTGAAAACGGTGGAAGGCAGCCTGCACCAGAGGAGCCATGATGCTCCCCATCGGGACCTCGTCACCACATTCATTGCCAGGCGGTCCATCGTGCTCCATACCCAGCCTGCCAGGGAAAGATGTGACAGAGTCGAAAAAAACGAGTCACAAACACATCATGTCCGCGAGCATACATTGCGTGTGCAGTGTAGTTTCGTTTTTCAAAGAATTGACTGCTATCCTATGACTTCTAAAGGGGTGATTAGCAAAAAGAGTAATATTAAAGAGTGTACACCGCATTTTCAACAGCATGACTAAGATTGCCTCACACGTGTCCTGTCTCGTGGGCCACGACAAAGGCTGAGGAGAAGCCATCCTCGTGGTTGAGAGTACAGCTCCGCACTGGGTGGCACATGCCTGTCACAGGGGCGTAGCCTAAGCAAAGAGAGGGATGGAGAAAGAATGAAAGAGAGAAGGGAGATGGAGGAAGGGATGTATACAGTTGATGTGTATATTGTATGAGGGAGAACATTAGCTAATTCCAGCACCTTGCATGCCAGAGGGGCCAAACTCCTGCCGGGTGAGGAAGATTGCGTGGTCATGGTACTCCGCATCGTTCTTGTCCTCCTTCTGCTGCAGGAAGGCCCAGCGGCAGACGTTCTCCAGACTCTGAGATGGGTTGCCCAGCTCTATTAGACTCATAGACTGATGACAACGGAGGAAAAGAGATACTGTCACACACTACAGTCCACTCAACAACAAGGTGCTGCTAAGCGTTATCAGTTACTCTATTTTGACAAACAATTACATTTTATAAAAAAACTTTATGCCCTTTTCTCTTTCCCAGTATGACTGCAGTGATCTGTTTGTGTGACTGGACTTCATCTGAACAATAAAAAATATGTCATAGCACGTTTTATGTCAGTAAAATGTTTCTCCAAAAGTGTTCCTGACATCCTGCTGGCCAGCAGGTGGCAGTCTTGCAGTGACATATTCAGAAGAGGCCTTCCAATGCCATCAGGGCAAAATTAGGAATCTACATAAACTGAGTCACAGACAATCCAAAAAGACCATGTTTGCACATAACTAACTAGTCAAGACATTCAGAAAGGCCCTATTGTTAGAGTTTGTGTACAACTGTAAAACGTAGCACATAATCTTTCATGTTAAACAAGCGATATAGTGACATTGGAGGAAAGCTTCAGGTTAGCCTGTAGTGCCTCCTAAAGGTCAATGGTAGAAATGCTTTTTCTCAGTTTTAACGTATTGGGTCATAGCTTCTTTGTGTTGATTGTATGAATGGCCCGAGGTTATCTTAAAATATTTGTGTTGGTTTGACTAGCAGCCAATTCCCCAACTGTTTTATTGGGCAAAAAACTAAAAACGTATTCGAACAGTCAGTTCTGACAGAAATCTGATTCGTTTTGGTTGCTAATGTGATTTGGAACGTGCAATCGCTAGTGTTTGCTCTCAGACGCCCTCAAACAGTATTCACAAAAAATAAATACTCTTGGGCAGTAGAGGTGATGATCTGATATTAGTTGCATATGGCTTTACTGAGATGAAGAAACTCATGTCACTACCAAGTGGACCAATCACCAATAAGGATGTAGACTTCTGTTGCCAGACTTCAACTTGCCTTGAGGAAAAACGGCGTGTGCAGCAATACTCGAAAAAAAGACGAAAACAAACCCACACGCCAATAACTGTCATCGTAATACAGGAGCACACAGTTGCGATTGGGAATACGCAGGCTGCTCACTTTACTCTTTCTTACCTTGGCAGGAAACAGCATGATGATCCGAACCAGAACCACATTGATGTTGGCACCAAGTGTACGATCCTGGTAAATCTCATTCACCTGCAGAAGACAGCCAAATAGACAGTCAAACAGACAGACAACCAAACAAAAAAACAGACAATCAAACAGACAGTTGAAAAGACAGATGCATGTGGCTTGAATAACCATGACAGGATCAAAATGCCGATCACTTGGCTGTGGCTGATTGGGGGATTGGATATTATATGTTTTCAGTGTATAATGCTGGTGACAGCACCTGTCTTCATCTCACATTGGAATCTTCTTCACGCGCCACATGCCCCTCTTTCCCAGAAAAGCTTCTCTTTCTAGGAATGCACGTCCTGTACTATGGTGAAAATGTCTCTTTCTTTGGGAGGAGGTCCTATTGAAATGTATCCACCAATATTGTGTCTTGTCACAGTTCCACGTCCAGCTGTCGTAGATCAGCGAGTGAGGCAGGCCTTTTACAGTGTATTTAAGTGATCCTCCGCCAGAGTGTTCTTGTCCCAGGGAAGAATGGTTTCCTCTTGTCCAGTCTGACCACGTTGTTCTGCCTGCCTGCCTGCCCTTCCACCTGCCAACTTGCCATACCTGTCTGTCTGTCTGCACACCCAAGGGTCCATTACCCTGCCTGCCTGTCCAACCCCAGTCTACCCTGTGCTTCATTCCTCACTCTGTTTAGGTGGTACATGTGTAGATGCTCCACAGACGGTTATACTATCAGATTAGAGATGAGATTAGCTAGATAGATTTCAGTTTGTTTTTCACTTGAATTGTTCACATTATAGGTCACATTAAAAGTGTTAAAAGTTCTGACACGATTAATCTTTGTCTCATTCTTTTACATCACAAAAACCAGCATTTTAACTGGGGTGTGTAGACTATTTATATGCACTGTATGTAGTAAGAATTAAGAAATATATAAAGCAAAAATAGAGCAAAAAATTTAGCACAAATATATAAGTGTAAACTAGCAGCAATTTTAAAAAGCTAGGTGAAGCAACCTATTCTCACATAGGTTGTTGAGGTTAAAGTTCACGCTCACCTCGATGACATCATTGCCAAAGAACAGAAGCTGTGTACTGTATGGTGGCTATAGGAAATTGTTTGCTAGTGCATTTTGAATTCAGCCCAAAACACCAGCTGTGTGGTCAATGTATAGTTAAAAAAAATCAATATAACTGCAACAGATTACTGAATGTAGTTTTGGAGTTATGCTAATAACGCTAATTACAGACTAGGTCTGAGCTGAATAATGGATTATTTGAAAAAATGACTCCATGGGCCTTCTGGAACATCTCTTGATGAAATTTCAGAAACGTGAATTTTGGACTATCCCTTTAAGGCACATTGTTAGGAAAATCTGTTTTGTGGTACCCGATCCTGTACTTTTTGCCAATGCTGGACAAATTGCCCTTGCCAGTATCGAATCGGTATCGAATCACCCCCAAAGAAGTTGATAAGCAACTGCTTACTAAAATTACGGTTAGGGTTAGAATATGGGTTAGGATTAAGTTTAGGTTTCATAGACAGCTGAAATGTTACTGAGACCTCTATAAAGGTCATCTGTAAAGTGATATCGTCAATTAAATGTTTAACCTCCTCTGTCCTGGTCTACATGGCCATATGTAGGAACCGAACACAGCACAGTGAGGTGACAGTCAAGGGTTATGTATATGTGTGTAACCTTGTAAATACTTGCAAGGGTAGTGAAACATGAGAAATGTGAAATTGCCACAATTCCACAGAGGGGATTTTTTGGCTGTACACTTAGTTCTGTCATTTGGAGCCCTGGGTTCGAATCTAGAACTCAGTTTTATCCAGGGGTGGCCAGGACTGTCCTGGTCTGGGGATAATTATCGTTCTTTCTTGGTCCCGTTGCGTGAAAGCAACTCCTTGTGGCAGCTTGCAAGCGCCTATGAGCTCAATACTGACTGAAGGTCGGAGAGTGCCTTTTGTTTGGATTCCCCAAGATGTTACTAAAAATGTAAATATGTGTATGTGTTTGTAAAGGCAGGTATAGAAGGAGGACCCTGTCACATATTCCAAGCTAATGAGGCCAGGGTAAACTAGTAGAGTAGACTGAGAGCAGAGCACACAAACTGACAGAGCACACACACACACACACACACATACACACAGACAGAACACACACACACATACACACTGACAGGACACACACACACACACACACCCACACACACGTACACGTACACACAGACAACACACACACACACACACACACACACACACACACACACACGTACACACTGACAGGACACACACAATGGAAATGGAGACAGTGGCAGCATGAAAACCTGTGTACATTTGAGTTGCATGAACAGCTTGGGAGTAAGAGACAGAGGTACAGAGAAAAAAAGGGAGAGAGAGGGCGGTGTAATGTAAAAGGCCACTCCGATGGAAAATCTTTAACCGTATCAGGTCAAATTTCATCTATTACACGTATGATAGCCATTTCATGACTTAACAATGGGCCATTACAGGGTTTCAGGGAAAAGCCTAAAAGGACTGCATGTCTGCTGGAGTCCAGATGCCTGATACACTGAATCCTTTCTGTATTATGGAATTGACTGCAGTTTAAATGGCACCCATGCACAAGACTCCTAACAAGCCTCTGAGAGGATGACAGAGCTGTTAAGGACGGGTCCTCAGTAGGAAAACACTGCATGTCTCGCTCATGCTCTCTATCTCTCACTCCTCCTCTACTTCTGCATAAGAGTTGCTAAGCAACCTTCAGAAGATGTCCTTGGTAGAATGGTAGAAACCTCCCTGGGGCCTGACTGGGCTCCTCCCCTCTGATGGGCGTGGCCTGCTGCACCTGAACCCAGTTGGCCATGTCTGTCTGTCTGTCTATCATCTTTATCTGTCTTTCATCTTCATCTCTGTCTGTCTGCCCCCTTCATCTGCCTGCCAGGTCGATCTGTCAGCCATCTTCATCGGATTGTCTCTCATCTTACTCTGTCATGTCTCTGTCCTTCTACCATCTTCATCTGTCTGTCTGTCCATCTGCTATGTTCGTCTGTCTGCCTCTCTGTCTTTCTGTCTGATCATCTATCTATCTGATCATCCACTACTCTGTCTGCTAGCCTCATCATTTTTTAGTAGAACTGATTGGGTAAACTGAACCTCTTCACTAAACACCCAGTCAGGCAGAGCAACAAGAGTTCTGGGAGAATTGATATTGTCAGATTAATCTTCCTCTGCTTCAGTGGATCAAATGTAATGCCTCTACTTTCTGAGGAATAACACAACTGTACCACTGTGTTTCCGGGATCGGGCATTTTATCTTGTTTATCTTCTGTCACAGCAAATATTTCCAGAAAATAAGCTGCCATGAAAGCTCATGAACAGTACTACTGAATAATTTCCTTACCCCCTCTTGGCAAAGAAATAAATAATATGATCGATATTTACTCCCATCACTCCCATCCCAAATTGTTCCTCACTCTCACACTCTCTCTTTAGCTCTGTTCCTCCTCTCTGACTATCTCTTCCTGTTTCCTCCTCGTGCACCCCACCTCATCCGTAAGCCTGTGTCAATACCCTTGGCAGCAGGGCCCTCATTAGCAGTGGCCTCTGTCTTAACCCACTGGAGGGTACAGGCCTGAATTCTGTTAGCTCATATTCACTGGTCAGGTATCTGGCTAATTGAAGTCAGAGAGGCCAGAGTGCCAGAAAAAATATTGGAATCACAAAGCTGCAAGGTTTCATTCAGGAGCTACTGTATTGGGTGGTGGAAAGAACAGAAATGAAAAATTGGAAAACAGCTGACAATGTTAAAGGAAAGCACATTAAACAGGTTAGAGTTCAGGTCTGAGAATTATTTTGCGGTAGAAAATCATCCTGGAGAGTGGTAACGGCTAAATGATTGAAGGTTTAGTGAAGTGTACTGCTATGTAGTTTTGACTTGTGATTACATAGATATTTGCACAGCCCTGTTGAGGAAGCTTGCAAGCAATCATTTCTCTGCACCATTTATACCTGCTGTAACCTGGATGTGATTGATGGACTTTGTGAAGCACAGCATGGCATAGTGTTCTAGTGTGAAATGTAGTTTTGCTAGCTTTATATAGTGTTGTGTACTATAGCAGTTTTTTTTACTGTAGTTTAGCATGGAGTATGTGTGGGGTAGTGGTGTGTACCACTCTGAAGCATAATGAAGGGAAGAATATAGTGAGTACCTTAACAGTACACATTGTTTTTCAGCCTAAGTGAGCACTACTGATTAATCTTGTTATATAGTTATTATGCCCTTACTGAATTGGGTATGCATGTATGAGGCTACACCAAAAATGGGCTGTTGGGGGTACTGGAGGGCCGGTGTTGGGAAACACTGGCACAGGGTACTGCAATGTGATATAGGGTCATGTAATATAGCATTGTACGGTGTTCTGTTTTGTAGTGTGTTTTGTAGTGTTCTTTTGGGTTGCATTTTCAGTTGTGTAGTGTTAAGAAGATTGGCAAAAACCAAATACACCTTTCCAACCAAAGAAGAGCGCGCCTAGGGGAAAGCACAGTGGTGGCAGTATCCTGATTTGGGGTGTTTCTCTTCGGCAGGGACTGGAGCACTTCTCAGGATAGAAGAGAATATTGACACAGCAACAGTTTTTTTTAAGAGAACCTACAGCCAGGGCCGGCCCTATCCTTTTGGGGGCCCTAAGCAAAATGTTGTGGGCCCTAAGCCCCCTCTTCGCTACTGGTCCAGTGCTCACTAGTGGACTGGGGACCCCTAGTGGCCAGGGGCCATAAGCGACTGCCTATATCGCATATGCCTAGGGCTGGAAGTTGGTTCATGTTTCAACATGACAATGACCCAAAGCACACCACCAAAGCAAACATACAGTGGCTGAAGGAGAAGAAGGTAAATGTTCTTGAGTTGCCTGAGTCAGAGACTTGACATCAAGAATCTATGGAATGACTTGAAGAGTGCAGTCCATAAGCGGTCACTATGCAATTTCACTGAGCTTGAACCATTTTGCAAGGAAGAACAGTCAAATATTGCACAGTATTGGCATATTCAAATAGACTCGTAGCTGTAATTCAAGTAAAAGGAGGTTTCACCAAGCAATACCTCAGGGGGGTGTTCAATTATCCAAATAGGGTATTTTCCCATTTCCTCATTTCTTTGTGACTTTGTATTTGTCTTACTGTGTGTAAATAACACTGGGAAACATCTGATTTAGTGTTTTTATTCCAGGCAACAAAAAATCTAATTTTAAAGGGGTGGTGACTTTCTATACCTACTGTATACTTTCCCGTTACATTGCAGGATCATTTTACAAAGTGCTGTACTGCACATCATTCTCAAACAGACTATGAAAGTATTGAAATGTGAAAATGACCAATGATCGTTTCTCCAAAAGTTTAGAAAAGGACATTTGGACGATTCCTTCTAGTGCATTTCATTGTATTTTAATACAAAGATTTCATGTTAAGAAATGCTGTCAGTACCACTTCAAGATTACAAGTTTGCACATTTCTCACCACCTCAGGCATTTAATTAACAAAAGACGGGCCCAAATGGGTCCAGTCTATGAAAACATTTACTGCACTTACAACATATTGCAGTTTGTCAGACCCAAGCCAGATCAGGGAAAAACATTTTGGACCAAGATCCACAAGATTCCCTGTGGACCTCTAGTGGACCAGGTACGGGGAAAACTGTAATTGTGGAGTGAGTTTGCAGTAGTGCACATTTCTAACTCTGTTTCACTCATTTTGACCAGTGAAAATAACAGCAAACGGAGGCTGTGTAATGATCTTCATTTAGCTTGGTAATATTGCAGTGTACATACATTTGTAACTACCTTTTTGGGGGGGGGGGCAGTTCAGCAGCACAACGTTGCACATAGAAATTTCAAGAAGAGGGCAAATGTGATTCCTATTCGACTTTTTGGAGAGGCATGTTAGCACTATGTAACATATTTCTACCGGAAGGTTCATTAAAACCCCACTGAATGCAAATATTCATCCAATATTACTCCAACATAAGTACCATAAAACAAGGGAAGGATGGAATAAATGAAGCCTAAAAAACCACTTTTAAGACCGTCTAAAAAACATCACGCTGCCATCCATTCCTATTCCTGATGCCCACCCTTCACATAAACACCGTCCCTTATGTTCTGTTTGGTGGCGTTGTGGTGTGTTCAGTTTTGTATTATTGTTTTATGTTAAGTTGGATATCATGTGTGATGTTCAGTTTTAGCATCCTGTTAGTAAGCTCTGTTGTGTAGTGTTGTGTTATGTTAAGATGTATAGCATAGTGTTATGTGCAGTAGATCAGCATTGTGTGCGTTATGTTCTATTGGTTACTATTGTGTTATGCTAAGTTGCATGGTGTGGTATAATGTTCGGTTGTGTACAGAAGTTGAGCTGTGATAGTCTTGTGAAAACGTGTTTGAGGAGGTTACAGACGGGGAACCCTCGTGTAAGGACAGACTACTCACTATGTTCATCAGGGTCAGCAGGTACTTTTGGATGTGTTCTCCACCATGGAAGTCGACCACGGAGGAATCCACACCCAGCAACACCTCAATGTTTAACAGCTCGTGTTCCTCCTGTGCCTGGCGTCGGGCTCGTCTGCTGCTGTTCTGATACTGGTTTTGGAGTCCACTGGACAAGGCCTGCAGGTCCATCAGACCACCTAAAATTGATCCTGAATGACAGAAATATATGTTGGGGTGTCGCCCTTACAGATGAGTCACTGTATATCACTGTACAGGAATTGTATTTATTATATGCTCACTCAAAATGGATTGTCCTCCAAAAACGGTTTGTTGCAATTCAAGGGCTTTTATGTGTTACTGTACTGAAGAGTCTGTATTTAGTCAACAAAAGCCATTTTTAGCAACATTTCCTTTGGAACAATGAAGAAACAATTAAACAATTTCTCCTATTTCAGGATTCATGAAAACTGGTCAAAAACTGAGACGGTCTGAGAGGAGTGGCACTACCAAAACCTTTATTTACATAATAAATAAGATGAGACAGAGGTGGGCTGGCAGGGGCCATTTCGCCATGTTAATAAGGATGCCTGATAAGTGTTGATATGGCCGTAGCACACAGTAATAAAGTCTTTCTTATGGGATTCATATTCAACTCTAGGCTATAACAGAATGGCACAACCATAAAACAAAACATGGCAACAAAGAAAAAATTAACTGACCCCTGTTCAAAAGTCTGCATACCCTTAGTTCTTAATACTGTGTATTGACTCCTTTAGCATCAAATACAGCATGAAGTCTTTTGTAATTGTCGTCTATGAGGCCCCAAATTCTTGCAGGTGGTATAGCTGCCAATTCATCTTGGCAAAATGTTTTAACCGCACCTTTGACATATCTCCAGACTGGCTCGATGATATTAAGATCAGGATACTGTGATGGCAACTCCAGGACCTTCACCTTTTTCTGTTGTAACCACTGGAGGGTTAACTTGGCCTTGTGTTTAGGTTCATTGTCATCCTGGAAAGTCTAAGAGCATCCCATGCGCAGCTTTCATTCAGAAGAGTGCAAATTGTCTGCCAGTATTTTCTGATAACTTGCTACATTCATCTTGCCATACATTTTCACAAGATTCCCCATGCCTTTAGAGCTCACGTACCCCCAAACATCAGTGAGCCACCACCATGTTTCACAGTGGGGATGGTATTCTGTTCACTATAGGTCTTGTTGATCCCTGTCTAAACATAACGCTTATTGTTGTGACCATAAAGCTCTATTTTGGTCTTGTCACTCTAAAAACAGTGTGTCAAAAGCTGTGAGGCGTTTTAAGTAATTGTCGGGCATATTAGTAGCTGGGCGTTATTGTGGCATTGGTGCAGTAAAGGCTTCTTTCTGGCAACTTGACCACGCAGCTCATTTTTGTGTCATCCAGATCAGCCTGTACTTTTCCTGAGGTTACCTGTGGGTTTTTCTATGTATCCCAAACAATTTTTCTGGCAGTTTTGGCTGAAATCTTTCTTGGTCTACCTGACCTTGGTTCAGTGTCAAGAGATCCCCAAAGTTTCTACTTCTTAATAAGTGATACAGTACTGACTGGCATTTGCAAGGCTTTGGATATTTTTTTATATCCTATAACATCTTTATAAAGTTCCATTACTTTGTTACGCAGGTCTTTTGACAGTTATTTTCTTCTCCCCATGGATTAGTATCTAGCCTGCGCAGTGCATCCATGTCTGAGCTGACAAACTCATTGGCTATTGATATACAGACACTAATTGCAATTTAAAAAGCCAAAGGTGTGGGAAATTCACCTTTAATTGCTATTTTCACCTTGTGTGTCTGTAACAAGGCCAAAATGTTTACATACATAAAGGGTATGTCAACTTTTGATCAGGACCATTTGGGTGATTTCTGATTTAAATCATTCTGATTTAAAAATGAGCCAAACACCTACATGATAATAAATGGCTTTAGATGATCACTATCCTTAAATTAAAAACAGTTTGTATGCATGATCAGTCATATTTTCATAATCAATGCCAACATTTCTGCCAAGGTATGTAAACTTAGGAGCACAACTGTATATTCCAGCAACAAGCAATGCCTCCAGACAGCTCACCAATGGACTTCAACTAGAAACATTACAATTCATTTGTCAAGTAATGCATTTGTGTTCTTACATGACAGCATGTTGATTTTAAGTTTCCCCAGAGTTATTGCTTTCAGGCAAAACCCAGCATACTAGCTTAACAAGTCAGGACATAGGCCCGTTCAGTCAATGCAAACCCATCACTCTTTTGGTATAGATGTAAACATTGATGTGAACAATCTTGTTTAGAGTATTTATTATGAAGTTTGCATTTGTAACTGACCATGTCAACAGACCTCTCTGTTATATTGCATCTGGGATAATTCTCCATGTACATCACCATTCACAACGATAGCAATTAAACCATTTTCATAATAAACAGAAGACATTGTGACATTCAGATGTGGCAATTGACTTTGATTATTAGTTTTCAGTTAAAATTGAATTAATGTTGAAGTATGTAAGTCGGTTGCATGTTTGGAGTTAAGAGACCGAGGGTCTCATCAAACACTATTCTGGTGGTGCTCTGTAATTAATCATGTTAAGAACATTAATTTGTTCAGTAAATAATATTCTATCACGGTCATGATAAATGCAACAGAATTCACTAACAATGTCTAATTAACACCTTTTCTACAGTATCCCACTTTAGATTTTCATGGAAAAATTGGTTAATCTGATATCTTGTTCATAGTACAATCCTCTTTACTTTTTAAACACACAGACACACAAATCTTTTTCCTGTAAAAAAACGTTTAGAAAATTATTGCAGCAGTTTATGAACCACTTTCAGCTTAATTTGACATAGATTAAGACAATTGCAAAATCTCTGAGTTTGTGCCCATGAGAATAACCTCTCTATATGTTGGTGAAGTGAAAAGTATCAAGACACCCTTCCCTGCACATGCGCATGTGACATGTCTCTCTTGGTCTTAGATTCCCGTATAGGTACGCAACAAAAGGACCACGCCACTGAACTGTTGACATGCGCGCAATTTCAATTTCAATCTCTTTCTCCTTGCGTTCTTTCCTGTCTCCATACATCATTGGATGAAGGAGCCAGAGGTCCCTCCTACCTCTTCAATGGCTGAAGGAAAACAGAGGCTGAGATTCATAGATGGAGTGGATCCAACAACACGTTAGGCACAGTTCTGCACCCACCACTGTTATCCTTTGTTGTGAGCTAGACTTACAATCCAACCCATGCAGTACACATTAAGTTTATACTGGGTGCTGTTGGGATGATTCCAGCCGTGATACCTTGTGCAATGTGTATACTATGCCACACGTAGCAAAAGCGTCTATTGTAGTTTGGCATCAATTAAGGTGTTGTCTTTCGATTGTTTCAACGCCAAGTTCAAAATTGGATTTTTGTAGGCATAAATGGACTATATCTATCTCACAGAATTTGACATTCTTAGGGATCACCTCTTGGCTAAACAACTAGAGAACTAAGCCTTGAAATATGTAGGGTGTGTCTGGGATTAATATAGTCCTGCCCTGGGGAAAAGAGAGAGGAAAATATATGCCTGGCTTGTGTCTCAGCAAAATGCAACATTACTAGAACACCCGGACAAAGAACTTCCAAATCCAATAGCAGACTCTGACAATAGCAGACACATGCTACAGGTGGCAATCTTCAGCTATTGACGAAGGGACACTGGCAGTATCATTTTTCATGACAACACACCAAAAGCATTTTTAACCCTGTCTGGAAAGAGTTTGGTTTTAGGTTTAACATGTTGTTTTGGTCATTAACTGCCTGTCCTGTTTAATAAACCCTCTCCTCATTACAGGAAGAGAATTTCGTCTGACTCACAGACAGACAGTGGTTTGGTTAGAGAACACGGAGAGAGGACATTGTTGATGTCTGGTCACGGAACCGGAATTCATAAGCAGTAAATCTCATTAATAAATTGGTCTTCAAAATGGGAAACACATTAGGACATTATTTCAAATCTACTAATCAAAATGTTTTCCCCTCTGGCTTAACATTGATAATTTATCTAGAGTATATAAAAGATGATATCATGGATGGGTGAGGATGAACAAAAAGGGTAATCAATTCCAGAAAAGAAATATTTTATACATTGTCTTGGGGACAGGGGACATAACACTCAGCTCAGGTTACCTTCAGCTCACACCCGGGGCCAAGTCTCTGTCCCAGCCTGTCAAAGGGATAACTCGGCATAGGCACCCTGTGCAAAAGTAGACCCCAGAGGTATCACAATGTCAGCTGACATGGACTTAAATAAACGTCATCATATTCCAAGGGTAAAACCTTGGGAGCACAGCAGTGCCAATAAATATAAATAGATTGATACAGAGCCGGGTAGGTTCCTGTGCCCTGGGTTTCTATACTGCTGAGGATTCTCTGGACATTATTGTGTGTCACTGGGGATGGGCATTATGCTCTGCTCCAAACAGCAGTCGTAAAAGGCTCCATATATTATAGACAGGTAAGAAGTGTGAATTGAATAAAGATGGTGACCAAATGACGTTTTTATCCTTAAAATGTATTAAACCACAGGCTTTTTCTTATATTGTGGTGTCTGGGCTTCTTCGAGAGCCTCTCCTACAAGTATAAATAGCTTGGTGCCTAGTGCAGTCCTAACGCTGTTAGATCTAACCCCAGGTGGGACTGTGGAGGTTGTGCCCTTGAGGCAGGTACTTTGCCTTAGGGGCTTCTGCGAACATTTCAGCTACAATGCAAAAGCTAAATCTTAATAGACAAACCCCTAAAGTCACCCGGGATGAGGGTGGTCTCTTGAGATCGGCTGGCTCAGCTGCTTTCAATCTGAATGGAAACCGAAGGGAATCTGGTCCAAGGGGAAATTGTACTAAGATCACATGTGTCGACACAAAACAAAGTGATTGTTAATGTTGTTTTTCGCTGTGAGCGGATCTTAAAACATGGCATCAGTCTGAGGTCACACTTTCCTCCCCGTTTCCCTTTGTGCCGGCAGCCAAACCCCATCCAGATGTGTTTAGAATCCTAAACCTCATCTGGGGTTACCTGAGGTCTCTTCTCTGTCACTCAACTGACCTTCCGTTTCAGACTAGGTCTAGCAATCACTCAGACATTATAAGAATGTGTACACGGCTGGCAAATGAGAGCCATTAATTCTGTAGCGCAATAAAATAAAATTGTACAGACAGGATGCGATACACAAAACCCTAATCAGGAAACAAGATGTTGTCAGAACACGAAGACAGCACAGCACTTTGTACAGACAGAACCAGGGAGGATTGGAGCGTCTACAGAAGCGCATGTCGAAAACACATTCACTGTCCAACAGCCATTAGTCAAAAAATTTAATAATGTTATTTCAGGCAATGGCTTTAATGAAAAACATATGCCGGTCAGATGCGGACACAGAGACGTACACAGGCAAGCATATACACACAAACGTAAAGAAACACGCACACACGTGTCTAAGAAACGCAAGGTCTCTTCCACCTTCAGGTGAGCGTGAGGCATGACTAGGTGTTTAGAGGGTCACAGGGTGTTAATGGTGACAAGGATATACAGCAGTAATTCTTCTGACCCATTTAAAAATCCCTGTACCATGGCTATTACAGGATTACATTACCAAAGCCTTTAGCGTTTGTTCCTTGTGCTCTTGTCATGAATGACCTTGAGCAAGTCACTGTCTTACAAATCCACATCCAATCGCTTGACGGACGGGCATCAAGGTGAAGTGAAACTGTATGAGGTCAGAAGGTCGGATCACCTCAGCTGTCGACAGAGCAATGGTATGCAATTATAAAATCGATACGATTCATGTATCAATTTTAAACATTTCCCCTGAACTCTGACATTACAGCTTGGATAGATGCGATAAGATGGTCAACAAAGTGAAGGCCATGGGGAATTAGGGGGCTGTCACTGGCACTCAGGAAAACATCTGACATGACAAGGTGATTACTTCAAGTTCAATACTGATGTACTTTGTGTTTCTTGCTGATTTATATGTAATAGTTGTCCTTTTAATTCTCACAGTACAGCTGCGTCATCGTGCCCAGGTATTTAAATCCTGGTCGTGGCATATTGAAAGTGCCTGGGGGTTTGGGGGGGGGGGGGCAAAATAGTATCAGCTCCATCCAGGCTGGAGAGGTTGATTTTGTATTACCCTGCCTTATCAGAAGAAAGATATTCCTGGGTGGGCACTGGATTCTCTCTCTTCTGCTTTTATTTGCGGTGAGGCAAGGCCATGATCACCAATGGGGATTTTCTTTGTTACATTTCAAAAAGAAAGGAAAAATCAATTTGGCCTTTTCAGGTTTTGATAAAGTGACTGCTCTCTCTTGTTCCTTTAAGCTAGTAACATAGCTAGCATAAAGGAATTAGCGGTGTTAGTCAATCAGGTCTAATTCAGTTGATTGGTAGGAATACATACAGTAAACCTATAGTATATTGGAATCTTCCAGGTGAGCATCATATACCTATTTTAGTCTTCAACAGTGTTAATATAGGCACATTTGTATGGATAACCAGATTTGGGATACCTGATTTCCCATACCTGAAGAAAATCATGTTACTTACACTAAAGCAGCCTTATTGTGTGTATGTCACAAATTTCTCACAACAATCTATGTATCAATATCACAAAAACCTGTGATACTGTGCTGGCATGACAGACCCAGCCTGATCTCTAACTAGTAAGGAGACGAGAGGAGTAGGCAATTACATATTACATGTGTTTGGCCGGTTAGGCTCATTTCAATAAAACAATAAATCAGTACCATTAACGGCCCTATTTATGCTTTGTACATTTTGAAAGTAGAATACATTTCCACATGACTGTACACCTATAGTTTATAGTGACATCAATGCATCCGACTGACACATTGGGAGTTTATGAAAATGTCTGGGAGGATTATCACATAATAACTGACTGGAGAAAAGAGGACATTCCTTACTTTGAATGCCGATTTTACCACGTGTTCTACACATCACGTGTTCTACACATCACGTGTTCTACATATCACGTGTTCTACACATCACGTGTTCAACACATCACGTGTTCTACACATCACGTGTTCTACACATCACGTGTTCTACACATCACGTGTCCTACATAGTCTCTTTTAACGTGTTCCACACATCTTGCTAGTGTAGAATAAGAAAATAAAGAACACACCGTCAATGTGTGCAGAGTTGCTTCACCTGGCTACATAAATGAACTGTTCAAAATTAAAGTATGTAGCTATTGTTGCCCGCTCCATCTCCTTTGTACTAGCTAGTTAGTTCATTCTTTGGTTATTAATAAGTTATGTAGTTTGCTTGCCTATACCTGGTCCTTCCCTCAACCAATGGGAGATGGGAAGAATTGAGATGCGTTGTTTAATCTCTCTTTCCCCGATGTTTAAGTAAAAGTGAAAGTTAGTGGGCAGTGATGGTGACCAATATCAGTTTTTCTCCTTGGTGTGTCTTTCATTCTTTCGTCCTCCATCTCGACATAGAGAGGAAGTTGTTCGGGCTACATTTATGTCTGTGCTGGACTATGGTGATATACTATTTATACTGGTTTGAAAAGTCTTGACTATCATGCGGCTCTGCTTTTTATCACTGATGTGGACTTTTATACACTACTGTGGGTTGGGACTCCTTGTCATCCAGAACAGACAGACATTGGATGTTGTTTGTTTAACTTTGTTTACCTTGTATGCCCCGCAATCCTGGATTGTTCTACAGGATAACCTTAGGTTGAAGGACCTTGTGTCCATAGCACAGTTTAAATGTTGTTTAACTGCCCACTTTCCAGTGAATTGTATTTGCTATTTTTAATTGTTTTAGTTTTAAATGTTTTAGGCTTGTTAGACATATGTTATACTTTTAAACTTTCTTATTAGGGTAATATAGGTCACCACTGTAAATGAGGTCATGGTGTCATTGGTTTTCCCTGTATAAATTAAAAACATTTAAAATCCTCTCTTAGCACGCAGCTGGAGTAAATTTACCTAAAAGCATACTGTCAGCTGTGATAATTGGGTCTCTATTTGTCTCTGTATTCCTAGCTGAGGATCAATGTTAATTTGTGAGTATACTCTAAAACTGTAGACACAGTTGGGTATAGGCCTACTTCATTACTTCAAGTTATTACTTCATAATTAATTAATTAATTAAGCAAACTAACTAATGTGAAGGCTAGTTAGATGGAGTGGGCAACATGAGTTACAGTCTTTTATTCTGAAAACCACTAGTTTACGTAGCCAGGTGTAGTCCCTCAAGTCTGCATACACAGATTCTATGTTCATTATTGTTCCTTTTGGACAAAATTTGAAAAATGAAATCAGTCAGTGAAAATTATTATCAATCTCTTGCTCAATTAGGATACAGTTAGAACAAATCAGTCACAATTTGTAGAGTCATAGTAGCTGCAACTTTTCAAAAGCAAGAATCTAATTTGGAGTAGTGAAATAAAAAACACACTGTATGTGCCAAACGTTCAATAGTGGACGTCAGCAGCTAGTTATGTAACTGTGAAATGTTGTCTTTGTTTTTGTGAGTCTCTAGAAATGGATGTTAACTGTTTGAGTCATTTGAGGCAAAACAAAATAATATTTTAGTTGGTAAATGATGCAAAAAGAAAGGCATTCCACAAAAGTCTAACAAAAATATCAAGGTAAACATGCTTTGACCAAGGTTCCTTCAGATAGCTAAGCTTCAAAACGTAACGCCTCAAAGAGAATGTGCCTGTTTCCATTTATTTCATTAGGAACAAACGTCATTTTTACTCAGTGCATTTATCATTCCATTTACAGGGTCTATCCGTATTTTGCTCTAGATTTGCCATGCCTTCCTACACTGGAGAAGTTTAGTTCATTGTGGGCGAGCATCCCAACAGCACTCAGCCTTGCCACGTAGATGTTGGCTTGCTGCAGCTCGTCTTGGCTGTGACTGACTAGCCTCTGATGGATTCTGCAACTACATCTGAGCCCCTCCAAACAAATTAACCCATTCCAGCTGATGTTGCCAAAGTCATGCAGGCATTTCTTACCTCCTCAAGTTCCCCCCGTTAAAAACTTTATCGAAGGTTTGTTTATGGATGTGTAATGGTGTTCCTCAAGTTGACATACATGTGTGAAAGCCTATGTGCATTTGTGTTGTGAGAACGAGTGTATTAGCAAAACTTGGCAGAATGCCCGGAATACATCTGCGTTTCCTATAGTCTTTTTGAGTAGACAGTGGAGCTACTCTGAAAAAAAAAAACTACAAATATGAAGTGACTGAGAAGCAAGTCTTGCCTCACAATATCCTCAGGCTGAGCTCTGTGGTTTGAACTGAAGTGACATGTGAATCCCCTTTTCTAACTTTCTAACTTGTCTTCATCCACCCACTCAGTGTACTATATTCTTGCTCTGTCACTGGAGTTTGGGTAGTGTAACTCCTGAGGAGAGGTAGAATGGACAGGGTCAAATGGTAGTCATGCGGATGGAGGGGGGATACAGATGAGAAAGAAAAGGTAGGAGTTCATCCCAGTTTACTTTTGTTAGCTTTGTTAAAAGAAGGCCGTCAAACTGTCCTCTAGTTTGATTACATTGTCATACCATTAAACACTCATTAATTACAACAAACAAATGTTGAATAAGATGCTTAATCTGGATAGCATTCAAAAAGAGATAGGCATGTTTTCCCTCTGCAAAATGAAGCCGAGTTCACTGCCAGTTCAACAGAAATCCCAAGAGTGATGCAAATGGAATGTTGAGAAGACAGGTCGTTCGTAACAGTTTCATAATTCAAAATGAAGGACAATGATCTGACAGAGCAGTTTATACATTAAACCCAGCGACCCCCATGAGGCTCAGCTGTGTTCGGCAGCCTATATTTACAGATGAAGACCTATGAAAGGATGTCATCATGTCTCTGGTAACCACTAAATGGCCAAGTCTACATTGTAAATATTTACAAAAACCGAAATGAGGTATTTGGTCTTAATTTAAGGTTTTGGTTAGGAATAATCTTAGCAGTGAGGTTAAAGCGGCAATCAGCAGTTTATACAATTACGACATGTTGTCCCCAGCCCTGTTTCGGAGAAAGCAAAGGGCTGAGGAAATTCATAGACAGCCGTGGATGCAAGACTGACTCACCGTGATTTGTCGAAAGTATCAAGTGTTTGTTTACATTTACTTTGTAACAAAGAGTGGAAAGAAAAAAGTCTACATTTTGGAATATGATGGGATATGAAACAGTTCTTCAAGCATTATTTGTATTATTCAAGAATCAAGGGTAATTTATGTCCACAAATGACAAAGCAACTGCTGAAATCCCCCTTAAAATGTCAGAGTTAGGTTTTGGAATCCACTTGAAAGAATATGAATTGTACAACACAGTAGGTCTTTTGACAGCAACCTAGCCAGATATAGTCAGGAACCGCCTGGAGAGGTTTGTCTGAAGTTCCTGTCTTACCTCTGGGATGATAGTCTCCCGTTTGACTGACAGAAGGCCTCTTAATGGCTGAGGAGCGATAGACAATGTGATGTCGTCCATCTCCACTCTCCTCCTCCGCCTGGCCCTGTCCACTCTCCAGGGGCTCGATGAAGAACTCTTCCTGACCGGTGCGGATCATTCCTGCCTAAGACAGAGACGGCGATGAGATAGGAAATTTGAACACTTAGGAAATTTGAACACTTAGAAGCATCTGGCAGAAACAAAAGATACCTTTAGGATACCTTTGTGAATGGAGAATTATCCATTGCTCAAATACTATGAACATCAGAGGAGGGGACCGCATTAAGAAGTAGAACTGACACTGGCGTGAAAGAAATCAATCTTTGACTATAGCTAGTGATATTTCTGTCAAATGCGGACAACCAAATTGTGGCGTGACAACTCAAACCAAAAGGAACGAAGTGAATGTGAACTTGAAACACACTTTGACTGGTCAGCATCAGGTCGATTAGCCCCCCACCACCCACTTCCGACCGCAGACCTCGATATGCGCTGCTAAGGCTGCCGTTGCCATTTAGCAAAAAGCCTCCTGGGAAATATTGCACAAGGAGATGTCACATCCTCCCTGAGGTTTAATTACCAAAGAATGGACACTGCATAAATCGACACCAGCCAATCCGCCTCGGTCAGCCAGCTCTGAGAGCCACTGTGAAGTGAAACATAACCTACCTTACAACTCACTGCCTGCTTACATTCACACATATTGTCTGCTTAAAAAAAGGCAGTTGACCGCCTCACCTCTAACTCTGGAATTCTAACAGCTGATTAAAGTCCTGCTGGGGAATAACAGGAAATATTCCACTCAGGGCCAGAAGCACATACCACACTGGACAGAAGAAAATAGAGCTCTTGAAAGAATTTCCATTCTCCCACGTAACAGGGAGTATTGCAGCAACTTGGAAAAAGTATGTAAACTGATTTTTTTTGTTCTTACTATTAAACTAGACTGGATTTTTGCAGACTTAGTCTGTGATTGACATCCAGACTTGGAATCTTAAATCAAATCCAGATGAGAAATACTCACTTGCCAATTGATACTGATCATTTGTGCAAAAAAAGTCAAAACCGAATCACTGCCTGTCAAATAGTTTAACAATTGAATCAGTGGGTCAAGCGAATTCAAACCCACAATGCAAAGCCCAGATTCACCTATACCTGTTAAATGGCATAAAAACAGTCAACCCTGATAGGAGCAATGCCGGATGACTCAGCATATGCTGTGCTGAATGAAGTACAGAATCTTCCTGAAGATGGGATCCAGCTCGCACTTTAATAGTAAGACTCAGATTTTTCTGTAATGCTGAGAGGTTCCAGAGCCTGTCTGGCCTGCCAAGAGTGAAATGGGAGACGTTAGCCTCAGAGAGCCTCTCGCAGCCCCATCCTGTCTGGTTTTCCAGCTCAGAGAGTTAAGACCTGGCAGTTTGTCTGAGGATGAGGGTTCTGATGGAGAGAGCAGTACTGTGCCGTTGTTTGAACGGGTGGATCTGTCCAGGAGAGTCAAAACAGTCGGCTTCCAAAAGACTGGTCGTCCAGGAGACCTGCTGTTCCCAAGGCTCTAATGAGGATGCCACGGCAACAGCAGCTCTGAGAGATCAGCTCCTGTCACCTAGGCAGTCACACTGTGCATACCATAAGTAAAGTGTTTCGTGTTTGGTGTACAGTGTTTTTTTAGTCTGCATGCCTGCATATGCATTTTCAGGGACTGCAAAAAAACACGCCACAGTATAAGACTAAATATATAATACATTTCCAGTAATATAACAAATGTATCTTCCGAACAGGGGTAATTATTTTGTCTTCTTGAGGCTTTAGTCAAAAATAAAACATTTAAAATTGTCGAGAGCTGAACCTAATGCTGTTTTACTGAAAAGGACAGGTTTGAATCACTTTTCAAACCGGCAAAAAAAACATGAAGTAAGGAGAGAGAGGAAGAGAGTGGGGTCAAGAAGATGCATTTATCCAGAGGAAGCCGCGTCTGTAGGGAAAACAGGGAGCTCGGAGCCAGCTTGACATCTTCCAAATGAGAGGCAGGTAGAGCAGAGCAAGGTTCCCACACAGGACCACTTTGCTCTGCTGCCTTGCTATTAGGAACCAGACAGCTGTCTGTTTCTCTGTCAGACTGACTGACCGAGCAGCGCCTCAGCTCTCACACTGGACAGGTCATTGTAGTGTGACTGACAATGTAAACTGCAGCTCTTGGAGGTAATGGCAGGTTGTATGGGGATGAGAATGGGAATCTTGTCAATTTGATATGTATAGCCCTTCAAGCCAGGGCAAGGAAAAATTGGTGTAACTCCACAATTTCACTGCTGAATTTCTATCTGAAAGGCCAATGAAAAGGATTAAATACAGTGTTTGCATTGGAAATAAAGTGATAGGTGTCATCAACTGAGCAGTTCACAGCCTTTTCCGATGAACTGAAGATTTGTTAGATTAAATGGGGAGATATCCATATGAAACATTCATGCTTTCTCTACCTGTAATTATTCTCCATGACATTGCTGCAAAACAGAATGTATTCTGAATGTATTCACAGTCAAGCTGCCAAAAATGATTTCCATGGCACAAAAAAGCATGACTTGGTTTTCTGTAGCAGTAGTTTCCATTCACAATTGGTTATTTTAAAAGCTTTTACTGTATTCATTGTTGGAGTAGTTGTCATTGGAAGGGTTTTCGGGTTTATGTGCACATCACTCACATTTCCACAAACTTCTTTTCAACATTTACTTGAATCAATTACTGTGTTTATTTTCAGCCTTTCCACACATTTTGGAAGTGGATTGTGCCAGTTTTTGTTGTGAACTGACACCCTAATTGTTCCAAAGCGATACTGTACCACCATATCTATTACTGAAACCTGGATCAAATTAAATCTCTCAAAATATTCAGTTTCCAGTAACGTCAGCCAGAGTCATTATAAGCCTGGTACCATAATATGTAAGCTAAATCAACTTGTGATTTGCATTGTTGATGTTTTTTCACTTCAAAAGTCTGAAAGCAGAAGTGTAGGGCATCAATAGATAAAAGATGAAAGTCCTTCAACGCTGCATTCATTTGGCATTACAAGCTGTCAGTCAAACTCACAGCATGTCAGCCCTGCTAACAGGTGTCTGGAATCAATACAACTACTGTACATCAATTTTAATATGAACAGACTTAGCCCCAATAAAAATGACTTTAAAGCGCAAAATAAAGTGAATGTACACAAGCACAACCTAACTCACACATCCTCTCTTCACCTCTCAGACGCACGCACGGCCTAAGGTCCCCCCACGCACTAACTTATCCTGTACCATCAGGTCAGATCTCACATGTATTGTCTCCCTCATATATTCTGTTGACTAGCATTGACGGCACACAGCCGTCAAGCTTTGAGAGACCGCAACTCCAGCTGGGATTGTCCAAACCAGATGACTAAATTCATTTATCATTTTGTATCTAAATACAAACTAACGGGAACCATCAAGCCCCAATCTCCTTGTTTTCCTTCTGGACAATCCCTTTTCACGTTGCATTTAGACAGACTGAAACCCATTTGTCAAAGGGAGCAAAGACATATTCCTTTGAAATATTTTCCTCTGAAACACCAACGCAAGGTATTTTCCTACACTTTTCCTACTTCGGACAGAATATTATTGTTTGCATTTGAATAATTCAGCTAACACTCATCCACACTATCTTACAGTAAGTGGTGAGTCAATATTTTTTTACTGGCATCCAGTTAGAATCAAACCCACAATTCTGGCATTCCATTTTCTTCAACTGTTTAACTGGACGGAGTCTCACAACATTGAAAGGAAGCTGACATAACCAAACCACAATATGACAAGACATTCGTGGCTTCTATGTTTGTAATGAGAGAGTTGCTGTTTGTAATGAAAGAGTGATCGGCTGTATTTACTAGTGATTATATGAGCTTATGGTATATAAGCAGTGAATATATCCTATACTTGAATTTACAGTTACAGTGTATCTTCAACACTCTGCTCAGGGACCCACAAACATTTCCCTTTTTTTGCCCTGAATAGGCACACCCAATTCACAGAGATGAGGGAACATTTTAGTAACTAGTTGAGAAGTGTTGGAAGCATTATCTAGTTAGTCTCTGAGGACCAGATGGCAGGTGGCTCAGGGCCACATCAAAGGGAAAGCCTTTTTTCAGGATACTGGACTTTTTGGTCCTGATTGACCTGCACTGCCTGCTAAGAGATCACTTTTGGACCAGCGGATAACTGGAGTTGGAAGGGTCAGCACTGAGCTTACCTAAATGCTTTCTTGCTCTAGAATCATTTAGGACTTTACTAGAGGAGAGTTGGCTGGCTTTGTGATTTTTATGGACCAGTGGCAGGCGCAAAGCCAAAACCGGACGGTGATGAGGAAGTGAGGATGGCATGCAGGATTGGAGTGTAGAGCTGGGCCAGGATTAACTAGGCCCGGCTCTACAGACGAAGCTGACGGGTCTGACGAAGCTGCCAGTGCTGACGAAGCTGACGGGGGTGACAAAGCTGTCAGGGCTGACGAAGCTGACAGGGCTGACAAGATGGACGGGGCTGACGAGATGGACGGGGCTGACGAGATGGACGGGGCTGACAAAGCTGACGGCACTAACGAAGCTGCTGGGGCAGACAAAGCTGACGGCGCTGATGAGACAGATGGGGCTGACGAAGCTTACGGGGCTGACAAAGCTGCCGGAGCTCGAAGCTGACAGGGCTGAAGAGACGGATGGGGCTGACGAAGCTGATGAAGCTGATAAGGCTGACGAAGCTGCCGGGGCTGACGAAGCTGACAGGGCTGAAGAGACGGATGGGGCTGACGAAGCTGATGAAGCTGATAAGGCTGACGAAGCTACCGAGGCTGACGAAGCTGACGGGGCCGACGCATTTGAATGAATTCATTGAATGAACAGCAGAGCCATCCAGCTCAAAGGGATAATAGGAGTTGTTTATTGAGGTTAACCTCCCCTTCCACGTCTGTGCTGAGTTCCCAGGCCCACCATTAGAGCCAGTGATGAGCTTGACCAGAGTGGTATCATTAGCAGACTTAACAGACACACTGATTCAAGTACAGTCATCTGTCTAGACCAGGGTTCTGCCTTATCCGTGATGGTTTTCTGGTTTTGTTTGAAAATGTCACTGTACACTCAAGGTCTGACAAACTACGAATTCACAACAGAGATGCTAAAAAAGACCAGGCTTTAGTGAAACAAATCTAAATTCATTATTCCAACTAGCAATAAATGAGATAAAAGAACTAACAATGTAATTTCACCACTGAACTTATAAAAGAAGTCGTGCCAGGTGCTAGCAATGTGAAAGCTTGTCAGCATAGTTAAATTTTGAATTTAGCAAGGAGCTTTGAATTTAGCAGGACGGAAGAGGGCAGTTTGAGCGGAACTGACTGCCACAACATCATAATAGCTTATCTCAATATTGAAATGTTGTGGTAACGACAACTTTGAACTGAAAACCGATATAATTTCAATAATCTTCTCCAGTTTTTTAAGAAATTCATACTACTAATTGTACAAAAATAAATACATATGCAAAGTATACAAATATTTGGCATGCTAAGGCAAATACCCTGCAGAGTGGCATACATTCCTCTGATAAAACATTTAGCTGGCAAAATGTGTATAGTAGTTCTGCAGATGAAGGTGTTGACTGCAGAGCTAAAGGATACAGACAGACTCCTCGCATTTGCCTTTGGGTTGTCGAGATACTGGAGATTGATAGCGTCGTCCACAGACCTGTTGCAACTATAGGCAAATGGCTGCAGGTCAAGGGTCAATGTTTTCATGTTAACTGAGGTGAGTGCTAAAGGTCTGTGGTCGTTCAGGCAGAATGCCTTCTGTTTTTTTGGGAAATAGACCAATTGCTTTAACATTTGACAGTTCAACCCTAACCCTAACCAGGTAACAATGCAGAACCAATTTAAATTTTAAAGACAACCTGGGGATTTGGGATTTAAAAAAGACAAGAACAAAGCAATGCTTTAATGATATGTTCAACATGCTCTTGTTCTTTGTTAAGAAACCGGGGAGATTAAAGCAGCAAAGTGTTTAAATGTGGCCAGAGAAACCTGGCAAACCTTTTTAAAACTCTGTTTTTAACGAGCCTGTTGATCTCCCGCGTTGTGATGACAAGTGGCAGGGAAAGGTGCTAAAGCTACAGTTGGCATTGTTGACTCGATGAATCTCATCTACTTCTCTACACAACACTGAAGGCAAAAATGTAGGGCATCAATAGGTAGAAGATGAAAACGCCTCCTGGGCTGCCATTCTGCATTACAAGCCGTCAGTCAAACTCACAGTAGGACAGCTCTGCTAACAGGTGTCAAGAATAACGCAATTAGGTCGGTTTAAATATCAACACACTACAACCATAGAAGCCAAAACATTTTTCTTCCATTTTAAGTAATTTACCAGACACTCTAGAGTGACTTACATAAAAAAAAAAATTCCTGGAATCCTGAGGTAATCAAATGCATAACCCTGGTGTTGCAAGCGCTATGCTCTAACTGAGCTACATGAAACCCGCAAGCACACCCTGACTCACACAATCTCTGTCAGACGAAATGCACGCCCCCAGTATGCAAACACCTTTACTCATCCTGGGTCATCGGGTCAGATCTCACACGTATTGTCTCTCTCCTATATTTTCTTGACTAAAATTTACGCCGCACAGCTGTCTAGCTTTGAGAAATCACATCTCCAGCTGGGACTAGCCAAGCCAAGTGACTAAAATCACTTTTCATCTCTTCCTTTTCCTTCTGGACAGTCAGTCTTACATTGCATTAAGACAGTAACACTGAAACCCAATTGTCCAAGTGAGCTCTGAGGTGCTTTAACTTTGAAATGTTTTCCTCTGGAACAGCTACGCTTTCTGGACTTGCATGTGCTTTCTTTTAAATAACACAGTACTTAATGATTTAGCTTTTTTACATTCACATCATTTAGCCAACTCTAATCCACAGCAAGTAGTGTCAGCATTTTAGTACAAATCCAACCAGAAGACACCTGGTGTTGGAAGTGCCATACTTTATCCACAGAGCTTCTCCGGAGCTACCCTCATCCTGATCTTAAATATATTTAAAACCAAAACATGACAAGACATTTATGACATTCCATTTTCGTGATGTGTGGTTGTCCTCTACGAAGGTCGTCGGTATTTATGTGTCAGACCTGTACTCTACATCTGAGGCCGGGTGTCTTCCGGTTCAGAGATCCTCTTTACACTCCATCTGGGCCTGTTCTCTCAACTATAAATCCTGACAAGAGTGTCAATATGTCACTTTAAAAACGGTAATGTAACACGCAGCCTGCTGGACTGGGCCTTCAGCCAGATGGAGAGCGGGATGGAGAGATAAAAGGAGGGTGCTAGACAGACAGAAACAGACAGAGATATAGACAGACAGAAACAGACAGACACAGACCAGAACTGACTAATGTGAGAGACCGACCAACAGACCGGCCTCTGTGTGGTGGAGGAAGAAAAACAACAGCAGAAGAATTCTTTCTTGTATCCTACAATTAGGACTGAGGTTTCCGTCCACACTCACATAGACATAGAAGCTCTGTTCAAGCTCACAGCAATGGTGACTGTGGCTTGGGGAATGTTATTGGGTTCATCAAATGCCACATGCACTATATCCAGACCCAATCTCTGCAATTCTGGATTGGCCATACCTGAGAAGTGTCATTCACTTGTCTACAATGCCTGCTCATTCCCACAAGGGTTTTTACCTGCTGCCTGAAACATTAAGCCCTGATCCAATGAGCCAAGCAGGGTGGCGGCACAATTTTTATTTAATTTTTATTGAAGAAACATGATGTAACATCTAATGCTTTTGTAAAATGTTGAGATTAACACTTCCGATTGTGAGATTGACATCTAACACATTTGTTAATGAGATTAAAAGCCACTGGGATGAGGCACTGTGGACACATTGCCTTCCCATTACTAGGTTATAGACAGTGGCAAAGAACTATTGTGAAGGAATACTGCAAAAAGCATCCAGAAATGCTTGCAAGCCTTTGTATGGGTTATTGGTTTTTGGTGTGTTGATTGTAGGACAATGCAAACTGTTCTAATCATATTATAGTATGCATGCAGTAGATCTTTTTAACAACTTTCTAAAACAATTTTAGGGATAGTTTGACCTAGATTAATTTGTGGGTGAAATTGCACTTATCCAAAGATGTTCTTGAAGGCCCATATCATCATTTTTCCTAACAAACAATTATTCACCTTTGTCCCAGCCTGGAATTATCATTGATATCATTGTCCAAATTCATGAATTGAAAGTATATATCCTGAGCCACCAGAGCTTCATTGCAAGCGAAAACCTTGAAAACACTTCAGACTAAGACTAGTGGTGTTGTTCACCTCGAAGAGCCTGTCAATGTTGTATTACTTGAAATAATGTTTTCATTTTCGCAATATAAATCACATTTTCAACTAAACTGATAATTCCAATGTTAACTTGCTCACAAATGGTTACAATCCAGGTTTATTTTGAGGAAGTTGAAGTGTCAGTGTCACTTTGTAAACCACCATGCCAACCCTGATGATATTAACTAGCAAATAACAGAGGCTGTGTGTGGTGGCTACAGAAATTAGTACCACAGTGACAGTTTGAAGTCACCAAACTCCAACGCCTGTTTCATCATTATTCAGTAAAAAAATCGATGCTAGCTGACAGATTACTGAATTCAGATTGAAATGCTTATTTAACTATAAGCCTGAAAATGGCATTATTAGCATTGTCCAAATTCTAGAACTGAGTCAGAGGTGTAACTTTTAACCCAACCTCTCTTGACAGGAGAGGAGCAAGGGCCTTTCACAATTAATGTCAACTGCATTGCTCAAAGGAGAAACAAAGATTATTCACCTTGCCAGCTGGGATGTTTGATCCAGCAACATTTTGGTGACTGGTTAGATCCTCTAACTGCTAGGCTACCTGCAGGACCTACTGTATAAGTTACCATAAACAAGAGATATTACACAAATTACAAATCATCAACAAAATGCTTCTCTGGAGCAAGGTCATTCTGAACACTGAGTGGAGAGGGGGGGAACTATAGATATCACACACGAATGCACACACACAAACACACACACGCATAGACTAAGCTGACAGGCTGACCCCTAGGGACAAATTGCATAAGAGGGCGGTTTCCATGACAACTGTCTGCAGCATCGGCCACAACAGATTTGCTCGGGCCACCCAATCTAACCTGAGCGGAAGTACTCACCGAGAATACCGTTAAGGAATCGTCCGTGGGTATTGCTTAGTTCCTAATTCAGTTTCCTGCAGATACTGTGTCAATGGCAACAGCTTGTGTCTCTGCTGGATGTCTGAGGCGGACCCTTGTTGTGCACCTCCTGCTCACTTCTCACTTAGCAGGGGTCTGGGGCCGGCATGCGTGCACCTGCCCTTCTCAGACTAGTGGCCTGCTCTATAGAGCCATGACAGCTTCTGCTAATGACCTACAAAGCCAAAAGTCATGAAGAGATGAGCGAAGAACACTGGGCTGATAATGAGAAGACCTAAGGGCATTAACCAACATCTCCTAAATATAAATGTGCACTATACAGGATAGTATGGACCGTCAATTATGTGCTCTGGTTCAGGTATATACATTTTGTGTCAAAAGATCGTTGGTGTTGGCGATGTCGACTCCCAAATGTGAATGTACGCTGAAGGAAGTGCTGCAAATACTCCAATGTGTTTAAGGTAAGGTGTAAGCAGTGCCTGATCTAGCATTTTAGGGGCCCTAAGCAGAATTTGATTTGGGGCCCTCTCTACACCAGAGGCTCACTAGGGGTCAGGGGCCCTAAGCGACCGGTTATGCTGCTTATGCCTAAAATATGTCTAGCAATTAGTTTAGATAATAAAAATAGTTAAGGCTAAATAACGCCTCCAGTGTGGCCAAGGTTAGAATTAATGTTAGGAGTAAGGTAAGGAAACAGAAACGGTTAAGGTTTGATAACGCTTCAAGAAAAAAAAAGAATGTGCGCATCTCTTGTGATTCACACTGCATTGCAGTCACCCAGCCAACATTCTCAACCACAACTCTCTAGCAAAGTTTTAATTAATTTAAACACTACACATTCGTGTAGTACTCCCCCCTGCGGTGGAACTGACAAATTATGCACATAAGCACGTATAACTGTACCATCATTGTACCACACGTTTCCAAAATGGAAATGCCCTGGCATTAATGCACTAATATAGAATCTCAAAATCAGTGAACAGCGATGGAAAACCGTTCAGGAGGGGTATAGTTAGTGTAAATCCTGGAGGTGCAACTTATCTGGAAAATCTAAATATACATATTTCACATGTCAGCCCCTTTTTTATATCTGCGAGGTAAAATTTATTATTTTGCTGCAGCAATTATGAAAGTTTGTCTGACAATAATAAACAACACTAAACAATTTGTCACAAATACGCACTGACAAGGTAAGATGTTTTTTTTGCATGTGGATTGACTGAACCATTTAAAATGGTTCAGTAAATGTGCAGTGACTTGATGAAATTGCAAAAATCTTTAAAATATGCAAGCCCACACATAATACAATGGGGAATGGTTGATTTTGCAAAGAAATTTGTGATAAAAGAACCATGGAGAGGAACAATGTTTAAAAAAAGATGGGATGCTGCATAAAATGAAAAAACAAAAACAGAATGCAATGATGTGCAAATCATGTATCCCTATATTTAGCTGAAAATAGTACAAAGACAAAAGGATCAATTGTTGAAAATAAGAAATGATAACATGTTTCAGAAAAGTTGGGACAGGGGAATGTGTGTTGCATCACCTCTTCTTTTAACAATGCTCTTAACAACGCTCTGTAAGTGTTTGGGCGCTGAGGAGACCAATTGCAGTAGTTTTGAAAGTGAAATATTTTCCCAGTGTTCCATTATATAAAGTGGATACAAAAAGTATACACACCCCTGTTAAAATGCCAGGTTTTTGTGATGTAAAAGAATGAGACAAAAATATATCTTGTCAGAACTTTTTCCACTTTTAATGTGACTTATAACGTGAACAATTCAATTGAAAAACAAACTGTCATTTTTGAGGGGGAAAAATTAAAATAAACTGGTTGCATTCACATTATAGGTCACATTAAAGGCGGAAAACATTTTGACATGATTAATCTTTGTCTTGAATTCGTAAGACATTACTTTAGGTGAAGAAAGTTTAAAGTAACAATCCAGAAACGAATTGCATTCGGCAGGCTGTGTTTTGAACCCAGGTCTTTCTAATCTGCAGATGTATGCACTACCCACTGCTCCAATAGGAACTTTAGATACCATTAGTGGTGTTACAAGGCCAATATGTTACAAGTGGTTTTCTTTCTTACCTTAACCCAAACCTTAACGGTGATGGTCAAACTAACCTAATAGGGTAATTCATTGGAATGTATATGTTGAACTATGAAAACCTCCCCTGTTGTTCCTGCCCCTACTTTACATAGGGATTATAGGGTTTC